>CABFWB010004871.1:34730-52696 GCA_902151455.1 Timema bartmani | reverse complement strand
ATAAAGAAACACTTTAGAGAACTTAAAAAGCTGTTTAATATCTGGAATTTGTCCTAGCCTTCGGTAGTTAATGGGTTATGTTACCATAAAAAACACTTTAAAGAGCTTCTAGAGCCATTTAATAATTAGAATTTGTCCTAGCCTCCGATAGTTAGGGGGTAGTGCTGCCATAAAAAACACTTCAGATAGCTTCTAGAATAGTTTTTTATTTAGAATTTTTTCTAACCTCCGTCAACTGGGGGATGTGCCCACCAACCCCCCCTGAAATTATTGGCTGGCTACGGCCTTGTCCACAATGATATCATTTTAGACCCACAAGTAAGAAATATAAATATAAATAACTTTTTATATTTATATTTCCATATATTTCTATATTATATCCAGTAGCCCAGAATGGCCATAAAACACCCACAGTGAGGGTTAAATTCAAACCCCATAAGCTTGGGGGTATTCCATATTCCGTATTAAAGACCCCTTGGTAAGAGTTCTCACCCCCTCCACCCTCCCAAATTTCTCTCTGGATCCGCCCCTGCAGTGCACAGCTTATAAGCTAGCTTAATACTAGAAGAGACACAACATCCAAGTTCCTTGGCAATCAATTTCATCATTGTGAAAAGGAAATATCCAATTTTAACAAATACATTTTTCATCCTCGTCGGAAATTAAACCTGGTACCTTTAAGTCAATAGACAGACGCGCTGCTGATTGAGTTAATGAATAAAATATTTTATAAAACTACTTTTTGCCCTTTCAGAGCCTTTCTGCATTGTGAGGTTTATTTATAGGTTAAATCAAATCAAATAAAAACAATTAGAGACTTTCACAGCATTTTAATAACCTATCAAACTTTTTTCAATACTAGGCAATGTAGTGTGGATTTATAAGTTTGATATAATCAATGACCCTCATGGCTAAGGGGTTAGCGACCTTCAGAATTGTCCTGTGGAAACGGGGGTTTCCAATTCGATGCCAGGTTAAAAGGAATACATAAATCATTTAGTTTTTGTGGCTAATTTTTTTTTCTATTTTTCAGTTATTTATAATGACAATTTTGAGAAAATGTTACCCAAACTAAAATTCATCTGCGCTAGTTCTCATAAAACTTTTGTTTTTGTTTGTGTTCTTAACCTATTATCAAAATTCCTGACACTATAAATGAGTTTTTAGTATTAGATATCCGCCTCGGTTATTTAACGCGCTAGTTTCGTGTTGAGCTAGATTGCCGAGGATGGGGAGATCGAGGTTCGAATCTCGCTCGGGTGAACTGGAGGTTTTTTTTCCTAAATGGTTTTCCACTCTACCTCCACGAAAATGCGGGTTCACTTCCTCTATATTCAACCTTCCCAATTCCTAGCCGATTAGCGTAATTAGTAATTAAGTGTATTTATTTATACTCTACAAATGTCTGCGTATAATCCGAACAAGTAGTAAGACACGGTGCTAAGTATATTTAGTATTAGATGATTTTGTCCAAATTTAAGTTATTTTGTAAGTCATTTGGTGAAATAAGCTTTTGTGTAGAAAGTGTAAGCTGAATACTTAATTATTTACTTTACTTAGTTATTATTTCAAGACTCTCGGTTTTAATAGTGTGTTATTATTTTTAACTGAAAAAAAAGACCTCTTAAAATTTCACTATCTTAGAGGAAGTTTAAATATAAAACCCTCAAAATACTCAATAAAATACTATATTTGTAAAAAATATATATAATCTACTGGTATTTGAAAGAAATTAACAAAATTGCTAACATATATTAGCGCATTAAAGTTACCTAACTTATGTTCGTTTATATGGGCTGCAAAACATGCAAGTACTCGATTGTAACGTGCTATATAGCTACTCAATTTTTTTTAATGCTAAAAATTAAAAATGCATTATTTAGTTATTAATATAACTTTTTGGGATATGAATGAAGAAGATTATGAATCAATGCATTAGCATTCCAAACAATAACTGAGTAGGTTTTTACAGATTTTAACAAACCAGTTTTAATTACTTTTTAAGTATTTTAATACAGCTAATCATGAATAAAATAAAAGACTGCCAAAATAAGATGGCATATTCCCTCAACTGAATGTCAACAATTCAAATCTAATACAGTTTTTTTAATTTCTTATTAATGTCATAATTGTATAATATAAGAACATATGAATAGATATACCAAATAATTAAACATATTCTTACTAATGTTTTAATCTTGGCTAGCAATATTCATGATCAGCAAACTCAAATCATGACAGTTTCATGGCATTCATGACCAAAACTTTATTTCATTACTTTTTCATGACTTTCATGACCTGAAGACACCCTGAATTATGTTAAAATTAATCTCTTTTTACTATGTTTTAGTAATAAAATGGAAGTACTGTTATAGTCTAAAGCAGGGGTTTTCAAAGTTGTGCCACGAAATTATCGACGTTATGGTATTGTCGATAGAAAAGAGTTTCAATCAATACTAGTTTTATTAAGAGAAAAATGTATGAAAGCATTAATAGATTTACTTTTCAAAGAATTTAATGGCATAAAATAAAAATAAGTTTAGTAATGAATGATAATCTTGTCGTTTCTTACACAAAAGTTCAATTCGTTGTCGAATAGAGGACCAACACACATATTTCCTGTTCAAGTGAGACAAGTCTCTACGTATATGAGTCTCCCGTAGTGTAACCAACTTGCACGTTCAGTGTGCCGCGAGGGCGCACAACAAATAATAGTGTGCCGTGAGCAAAAAAAAGTTGAGAACCGCTGTCTAAAGGCTATATATTGTACACCTATCACCTTCTAATCTGTAGCTTGTTATTTATGGTGTAAACACGCTCCCTGTAACCCAACCTAGATTCCAACATACCAGTGTTTTATTATTTTATGTTAAAAATCAATTCAAATAAATTATGTTTATTTGCTGCGGAAAACTTGATAGCTTGTATCATAACCTGATAAACCTTAGATTGCTGTGAAAAATCTTCAAACGGTCCTGAATGCAACAATGGTAGCCATAGATGACTGCTTTAAGTTATTTCAAGAACCGGTAACAGGTCAAACCAAGTCAAACAAATAATTTATTAGAACAACTAATCAATCTAAAGCAACACATACAATTTTTTTTTATCCAAGAGTCACATGAAATCTGGTCGCAATAAATTGATCAGTTGTCCTCGAACCGAGAAAGATGATTATTCTCAACCCAATTAATTGTATTTCATGATGTCCAGTTGGCTGAGCCACCCACAAGCGTTAGTAACCATAATTTACGTAACAATAAAAACCTTGTCAGTCACGTGTTAGCTTTAAACCAGATATCGCTTATTAAAAAGCTAACTTAAAATGACTTACCGTTCTTTAGTGGACGCAGCAACTGTGTGGCACGGAATGGTGAAAGAAAGCCAACCGCCTCAACTGATCTCTTCTAGCTTGCTCACAGTCGGCGTGGAGAATGTTGCCGACTTCACTTTACTTCACCTGTCCATGTCAGGCGAGGCTAGTCGCGGTGGGGGAAGTGGAGTCAATCCTGGCACCTGCAGTGCTCATTGGAGCCGTTTCCCTCTCCTGGCAATTACCGTAAGGCCTGCCTACCTGGGAGGACTACCAACTTGCGCGCGCTGCTTCTACCTTGCAACGCCGATATTCCACAATGTTGCCGGTCAATCAACCCTACAATCTAATAAGTGGGCCATTTTCCTGACTACAAATGATAATAATGTGCAGAATTGTTAGAATAGTTGTCTTTTAACAATGAATTTACCCAGTAGAATTACTAATGTAAGACATCTTCTGTTCAAGGATAAACCCTGGACTAAAACAAACTGAAATTTGAAGGAAAAGATTATTGGAGGGAAAAAAATGCGTTAGCAGTAGAAGCGGCAAAATGATTGATTAATTATTCGCGTTTCTTATCCATTGTGCTAAGATAATACAAACATTTTGAAGTATGGTCTAGGATCTTATGTATAATTATTTGATTACAATTAACTCTATTTAGGCGACTCTTATACTACAGTAAGCCAATTTTTCAGTTAGAGACATACGAGTAAGCGTTGAAGTATTTTGTTTAAATAAACTAAAAACATATGTTAGTGCTTAGTATCAATATTTAAAATACTTATGTTAATTTTGTTTGTGCACGTATTACTACCTGTCCAAACTTTACGCATATCCATACAAATGGAGTACGGATAAAAAAGGTAGAATTGGGAGGATATGTACCCACTTGTGCGTGAAAAGAGAGTCGTAAATCCTTATTAAGGTTAAACAATTCCGTACTTTCAGCTGGGATTCGAACCCAGACCTCCCCCATCACCATCAAATCAAACCAGAACAGGTTGACGCCTTTCTTCCCGTTCTCATTGGTCTGTATAAATGTTTATTAAACTAACAGCATTATTATATTATAATAGACATGCATAGATAAAAAATAATTATACGTCATCTCTCCTGTTTGAATAATTCNGTATAAATGTTTATTAAACTAACAGCATTATTATATTATAATAGACATGCATAGATAAAAAATAATTATACGTCATCTCTCCTGTTTGAATAATTCAATTTTTTTTAATGACTTTAACCTGAATTTTGCTGAATATTTCAATTAAATATGAATGTTTAAAAGAAAGGTTACACAATTTTAACACGATGAAAAAAAAAAAGTCATCAATTTATTGCACTAAAACGTATTTTAAACTTTTTATTGGGAAAATTTCTTACATAATGAGCCCTCGCTCGACTTTCTAGTTAAAATTTTACTCGTAAAAGACTATCAACTTTATAAAGATTTTTATCTTTAGTTGTTAAATTTAATCAAAACCTATATATTTTACCCCCTTCACGCTCCGATGAGAACTTTAAAACGACCTTTCTACTAGCTCTCTATCTATTTGTTGCACCAAAACACTCAAGTAAGAATTGAGCTGTTATTATTTAAACCAAAGAGAAATAATTTATCTGCCGATATAAAACTATACACAAATAATGGTTTCCGTGGTGATGTAACCAAAGAATGATTGAACAGATGAGCCACTGCCCACAAAGAAGGAAAAAATAGAAATTTGCTAGAAAATTTGGGGTTTAGTTTTAGGTTACTATTTTAGCCGGCATCCTGAACCCTTCACATTTACAATTATTTTTCGTTTGTCAAAATCGGTTAAACTGTTTTCTCGTTATTTCAACCACCGGAAATGGGCTTATCAAATTTGATATATAGGAGGACATATAGATAGAATGAGTGTGAGAGATTGAGAAAAGGTGAGAGTGAGTGGTGAGTGTGTGAGTTTGATATTGAGATTGTTAGTGTTAGAGAGTGAGTGTGAAAGAGTGAGCATAAGCAAGTGATAGTGAAAGAGAAGGCGTGAAAGGGATAGGCTGGTAAATAGGAAGAGTGTGTGTGAGAGAGAAAGTGGGTAGAGATAAAATGAAAAATAGTGTGTGTAAGAACGTGTGTGACAGTGTGTGTGTGTGAGAGTGTGTGGTAAAAAAGTGTTTTTGAGAGAAAGTGTGTGTGAGAAGGAAAGTGTTTGAGAAAGAGTGTTTGAGAAAGAGTGTGTGAAAGAGTGTGTGAAAAAGTGTGCGAGAGAGAGTGGGTCACAAAACATTACTTTGAAATAGCCTATTGTTCACTCAAAATCAAGTGGTAACATGGAAACATGATTGAAATTATTTGTATTGAAATATTATTTGAAAAAATGAACACAAAAACTAATTCTTAAACAATACAATGGCTATCTAAACACATTCCAAGGTCATTTTATCAATTATATGTAATTATAATACGTACCAAAACATATTTAAATGTACTTGTATCGTTTCTAATTTATAATTCATGTGCGAAACAAAATGTAAGAAAATATTTTCACGAAATTATCTACTAAAACTTTTATTTTTCTGATCATAGTCAATATGGTTGGTTGGTCAAAGTCCCTGGCTTCAGACCCAGAGATCACAGGTTCGATCTCCAGCGCTTCCAAAAACTATCTGTGAAACAGAGGTTCTAGAGTGGGATCACACTCAGCCTCGTGAAGACAAATGGGGAGCTTATTGAATACAGAAGTAGCAGCTGTGGCTTAGAAAACTGAGATTAACGGTTGGAGGGCTAGTTTTGCTCCTACCGCATGACACCCTCCCTCTATCTGTAAAGACTGGCAGTTTCATCGCTAACGGCGGTGGCCGCTCGGTCGGAATAGTTCGCTTGCGGGCTCACAACATGGAGTTTTTCTTGTTGATGTAAATGCGAATTAACAATAACAACATTCCAATAACAATAAATGTTTCCTTATTCTAGGAAATTAATTCCTTCAATCATAGAATATAGGTAAAAGATGTGCTAGGAAAAGGGGCAGATTTAAGGGAGGGCTGAGGGGGCTATATCCCAGGGTGGCAAAATTAGAAGGGCAGCAAATTAAATTAAAAAATATTTAAATAAAATCCAGCAGCTGAAGAGTAGCTGAACAACTAAAAATTAGGTTCGAGTGTTTTTAGTGATCATTACTATCAGAGTCAAACTTAAGGGTATGGTTAGGCTACATGCAGGTCTATATTATGCCGTAGGTCCCTTATTAATTATCACATTATTATTATTATCATCACTGCGTCTTACTACCCATTCGGGTTATACGCCCTAACGCTAATGTGTAATGGTAGGATGATTGTGAGATGAAATGGAGGACGTACAGTTTAACGTGGAATCCGAACCACGGTGGAGGCCTGGCATACCTCACATTCACAAGTTGTGATTAATACATGTCTTGTCAGAGGTGAAGGAAGGGTTTGGCAATCAGATAAATCTATACCGGGACCGAGGATTGAACCCTGGACCCCTAACACAGAAGTCTGACACCTTACCCCTAGACCACCAGGTCACCATCACATTATCCATATACCACTTTTATATATATATGGTGTTTAGTCTATGTTTACACAGGACGGGGGTCTGAATGGTGGGGGGACTGAGAGTGGGGTGTATGAAAGTGGTTTCTCCGGGTTGGGTGTACGGAGGGAAGGGGGGGTTTGCACCAAGATCTGTGTTGTCTCTAGGCGGCAAAAATTTAAATCTGCCACTGGCTAGGAACAGTTATTATAACAACCATATTGAGATCAGAGATAGATACTCAAAGATAAAGAACAAGAAACTATCGATTTAAAAATGATATATTTCTAACCTACTATCATTGGTTTGTTTGGTAGGCATATATTGACATTTTTGCCATATTTTTTATATTTGTAGCACCGTACAATTTAAGTAGGAGTTGAGCTGTCTCGATATTAACCCAAACACAGCATAGTCTATGATATTTGTAGTAAACCAATTTTGATTTATTTTAAGTCTGTTAGGCTACCTGCTTCGGTGGGCACATGGTCCAAGGCATTACTCTTGCAATCGACTAGACTGCCGATAACGAAGAGATCAGGATTCGATCCCGGTCAAGTGTGCTGAGGGTGATTTTTCCTAAATGGTTTTGCACTCTCCCTTCACGAAAATTATGGTACACTTCCTTTAAATCCAACCTTTCTCATCTCTAACACATTAGAGTAATAGTGCATAGGTAAAAAATCCAAGTATGTTCGTATTTCTGAGCCTTGTTTAACTGTAGCACAGTTTGATCAATATTCACCAAATTGTGTTAAGACACTTAAATAATTATTATAAATTAATATAGTTTTAAATTGTCGTCAACTTTACTATATCTATTTTGCTTTATTATTTAATATTAAAAGCCCATTATTTTTAAATTCAACCTAATAATTTATAGTAGGCTAGATAAACACAATTTACCGTAAAATAAATCATTTCAAAAACTGTTTGCCAAGATATGCTCCAATTTGTGAAAATAAGAATTTAAAGTAAAAAAAATTGTCTTCAAAAATTGTTTTCAATTTCATAAATAGTAAATGTAGAACACATTTTTTATTACTTTCTCGCTATCTTACAGGTAGAGAAAGTATTGTGATTGGCAAAAAAATTTAACTCAAGATTTAGATGAATCTCGACGTTTTATGACCCCCCGAATACCAAAAAGTTGTTTTTGAATTTCCGTCTGTCTATCTCTATGTACCTCCAACTAGAGCCTAAACTATTTTACCGATTGGGCTAAAACTTAGTATCTAAAGTTTTCATAGGGTTGCTCCGAGGTGTTTTTGGAATTGGATATCCAACCCTAAAATTAAGGGTAGTTTACTGAGGGGCAAAAAGAGAAAAAGTCGATTTTATCAAAATCGGCTTTAACGATTTTGATTAAATTCCATTTCTAAAAATTTATAAATATTCCAAACAAAATGACTACTCTCAATATTTCGGCAAAATGACTTAAAGGACTCCTGTCTAATGCGTAAATTAACATTTTGTATCATATCTCCGAAACTATTGGAGATATTAAATTACCTATCATAACAAATATGTAGATCTATTTATAATATAAATATTTTATTCGCAACATACTTTTATAGAACTAATAACTTTCAAATTATACGCAAATATATATATTTTATAACTTTTCGAACACAAAAGGTAAAGTATTGAGACCGTAAAAAAAATCTAACCTGAAATGCTGATGGATGTTGACGTCTCATGAATCCCCGAACCCTAAAAAGTGGTCTTTGCAATGCCGTCTGTCTGTGTGTCTATTTAAACTTAAAATTAAGAGTAGTTTAATAAAGGGCGAAAAGAGAAAAAATCAATCTTCTCAAAATTGGCTCTAATGATTTTGATTAAAACTCGTATCTAGTAGTTGATTAAGATTATAAATAAACGGGCTATTTTCATTTTCCCATGAAAATTACTTTTAGGATACTTTACAGAAGCTGAAGTGTCCGTATCTCCGCAACTATTTGAGATACTAAATAAATTATCATTGCAAAATTGTAGTACTATTAAAAATAAAAAGCTTTTTTATGAAATATATTTTTATAAAACCAACAGTTTCTTAGATATTGGCAAATATATTAATACAATTTTGTGAGCTTTAGTCGTAAAGAGATACTACTTAAGTCTTAACGCAATAATTCTCCAATGCCATAGAGTAATTAAATATAAGTAAGTATTTCAAAAAGTGTATGTTAATTTTCCTTAAACCTCTTAGGATAAATGTTTGTACAACAATGATCTATATCCATTTTAGACTCAATAGTCAATATTTACATTTTTTAGTAGTCAAAATTTATAAATGAGGAATTTAATAGCAATGCGATGACCTGAAGATGTGCAAAACCTAATAAAACATCGAAAATTTTAACCTGAAGTTGAAATTTTAATACAAAGTGTTGACTTTTGTGGACTCAATGTCAATCTTTTTTATTGGCCCAAACATACAAATGAGGACATTCATTCTTTAAAAATAAAATTATAAATTAAAAACCGGGACTCAAAAAATGTTTTACTTAAGTATAGTGCAATTTATGTTTGGTTTTGCTAGTGCATATTATTTCGTTTTACACATGTTACGAGTTTTGAGTAAATATCTCCATTTTTAAACAATAAAGAGCGAGAAAGTCCGTGCGGAGTTCCGTACCATTTATTTTTAAGAAGGAATCGTACATTTTTAAATATTACCTTTAAAAAAATTCATGAATTATATATGTTTTAAGATTAAGAAATTTAATTTTGGATTTGGAAATCCCAGTTTTTATTTTTTATTTAGCACCACGTCTTACTAACCGTTCGAGTTGTACACCTATTTATTAATTACGCCAATATGTTAGGAATTATTAAGATTGAATTTAGAGGAAGTGTACCAGTATTTGCGTGGAAGTAAAGTGGGAAATAATTTAGGGAAACACCTCTTCAAGCCCTGATCTCCCCATTTTAAGCAGTCTAGTCTATTCAGGGCCAGTCCTAGGCAATTTGGGGGCCCCTGCGAACTGTAGAGTGTATGTCCCATAGATATTGCTTATAAAAGATTAGAGAAGTCCAATCACTTAACAAATTAGATAATATGTATCAGACTAAACAAAAAATATATTAGGGTAGCAATATCTTATATGATCTTGAATATAAAACGAAAATGTGAGCTTGAACTAACTTTTTAAAAAGATACTATTGATTAACGGTTTATTTTGGGATTGAATAAAAATTAAATTTCCTAATTGGAAATTGAGTATAAATCCTGAAATTTAAACTTTAATTGATGAATAAAAATAAAATTTTAAATAATTTTTTCACATAGATATTTTGAAAAAGCACAATTAAAGATAAATTAAAAATTGCTTAAATATTTTGGTCTAGAGTTTGGCTTGTATTTCAAAAGGGTAGTTTGCCCTCTTAAGACAGCACTACCATAATGTAAGTTTGGATAAAGAGGGTAATTAGAGGAAAATATATCATTTTCAATATAACCAACTCTATATTGTTAAAAAGAAAAATACCTGCTATTATGTAGCATCCTGTACTGACAGTCACTGGTATAAAGCAAATAAAATATTCTACAAAGCTGAGTTGTTCTATTCTTGCGTGCATCCAATGTTTAGTCCTTGATATCCTGTATACTGGGGCAGTCCAGGGTAAATTTTTTGTCCTGGCGAGATTGCTTTTTAGCGTCCCCTATGTAATTGGTGGATAATATAGTCCATTCACCATCAGAATGGTTATAACTAACAGCTAGTAAAAGCTACCAGATCTACTCTCCTGTATATACATTCGACAAACCAATTGATTTTCAAGACCATATATTGATTTGTTGTCACTTTTGGCAGTCAAAACTTTGACAAAAATAATTTAGTTTTATTTTAGTTTTTCTTTTGGCCGTTCTTTAAATCTTCTGGTAGCTGTCAGCTACCACATTTCCCATGGCGATTGGGCTTTGGAAAAATATGAAAATAATTCCCAAACCTAACATTATTTTGTAGATAATGTCCTCCATGTTTTATTAAAATTTTAACAAACACTTTGACAATATAAACTGTTTACGTTTTATATTTG
Source organism: Timema bartmani (assembly GCA_902151455.1). Classification (NCBI taxonomy): domain Eukaryota; kingdom Metazoa; phylum Arthropoda; class Insecta; order Phasmatodea; family Timematidae; genus Timema; species Timema bartmani. The sequence continues at coordinate 41,792 of CABFWB010004871.1, read as the reverse complement.
CAAAAATAAACCGTTTTAGGGTGCAATTTTTTCAAGATGGCAACAAATGTGTGATTATATTAATATCACGAGCTATCAGATAACGCAGCCATCTTCGGCTCGGTAGTTGGCTTATTGCTGCCATTTGTACAATTATTATGGAGTAATGGAGTAATGCTATTGGTGAATATGATGTGTGAGGCGTCGGTCTCTCCACCTCAACGCAGATGAAGCCTCGTCTGAGACTATGAGTATTCGATAGTTAGAATCGGAGTAGAGCCGTAGTGCTCTTTTTTAACTATGTCCATGGACATAGTTTTTTGTGTCGGAATGTCTGACTTGTTTTACTATGCCCATAAGGCATAGTTTTGATTGCTAGGGTTATTACTCTTTTTCTATGTCCATATGATATAGAATTAAATGTCAGGGTTTCTGACTTGTTTTTCAATTTTCATAAGGCATAGTTTTGAATGATGAGCTTAATGCTCTATGTAACTTGTTACATACGACTTTATTTACTATGTCAGTGTGTCTGACTTACTTTTATAAGTCCTTTAGGACTTAGTTTTATAAATTAGGGAATAATAATGACTCTCTAAACGGTATGACCATGTTTAGGATCACTTAATGGCGTAGATCAGGTTATCTAACGCTTTGTCCAACGACCTTATTAGGTCTGTGACAGATAGTAGTCACTATTGTTTCTTTTTAGTGTACCTTTTTTACAGTGCGCAACCTGTGGGAGCACAATAAGTTCACAGTAGTGGCCCGCGGGGATAGTGTTTAGTTTCTGGCCCCCTTCAGGTGCCGTTTGTATAAGTTGATACATTTATTGTTTGCACTAATTATTGTGTGCCCAAGATTGTGTTGAAATATAAACATACTATTGAATGTCCAGGCAGTACTAATTAGGAATAGACCGGCCATAGTATCTGTACAGCCTAGATTCCTGGTAGCTCGCCATTTACTATTTGTAAAATGACAGTTCCTCTTTTAGGAGATTAATCTTTGTGTTTCATAACTCTCAATGGAATTAACGCTTGCTAGATAGCTCATTTAACTACCATGCTAGTAACTCTTTAAATTAGGACTTACCAGAATTTGATATCGTTAACTATTATTTAACTATAATTAATGTATATTTTTTCAAGTCTAAGTCTAGTAGTCGCGAGGCTAGATAGATATCTTATATCGTTGCCTAACTTTGAATTAATGTTTGCTTGCTATTTATTTTGCCGTCTTGTTGAGGCAGACGCTCTTCGTAGCAGAATGTACTTTAGTACTAGTTTGAAGAGCTACTACTCTCGACGATAGACTCAACTTTACTAGTGTTGATTCCTAGGTTCCAGTTGGGATGTGTACTTCTATGGTAACTACTTTAATCTATCTAAAATAGCAAATGACTTTTTGATCTATGACCTATTTGAACCTTATGTAATTCTATTAAATTGTTTAAATTTAAATAAACTGATTTGTTATACTTGTATATTTATCTTATGCTGGCACCTTCCAAACCTTCCTTATTTAACTTTGTTTGTAAATGTAATCGTCACTTCTTCTACATGATAGGAGAAGCGACGGTACAGGATTATTTTCATATCGCGCCCAGGTTACGTTAGGTTTGAAGTTGTTAGGTTTGAAGACTATTTTCATATCACTCCCCGGCTACGTTAGGTTTGAATTCGTTATGTTTGGGGATTATTTTCATATTGCGCCCAGGTTACGTTAGATTTGGGGATTATTTTCAAATCACATCCAGGTTAAGTTAGGTTTGAGGTTGTTAGGTTTGAAGACTATTTTCATATCACTCCTCGGCTACGTTAGGTTTGAATTCGTTATTTTTGGGGATTATTTTCATATCGCGCCCAGGTTACGTTAGATTTGGGGATTATTTTCATATAACATCCAGGTTAAGTTAGGTTTGAGGTTGTTAGGTTAAGGAACTATTTTAATATCACGCCCAGGATACGTTAGGCTAGGTCTAGCTCTGTTTGGCGCCCCCTCTATCTGACGCCCTGGGCAGCCACCCGATTCACACGGCCCTTAAGCCGCCAATGAACATTGGGGTTACATTTTAATTTATTCAGTAAGTTGCAACTAACCATTAGTTATAACAATCTCAATAATATTTTTTATATAATTTACCTTAGTAAATCAGATCTCAATAAATAAAATCAAGAAATTATTATATTGAATAAAAACGTATTGAAACAACCTAAGTAATAATAATAATAATAATAATAATAATAAAGAGTATGTATTTATGTGGACGAAGTTAAGGCCAGCACCTTTTCTTACACCTAACAACTAGTAAGCTTCATGAAATGAAATAAAGATTTGTAATATTCTTATTATTTTATTGATGTTCATAACAAGAATCCTGCTAATCACGCACATAATCCCCGCCGAGATCGCCATTTGAGTATATTGGAGTGTTATTCTCTCGATATAGTCTCCCATGCTTCCTCCCTGATAATTTTTTCAAAACTTATCCACCTCATTCTTTTCCTTGGATTCTTCTTTCTTATTTATAGGTCCTTTGCCTGTTCCACTCCAAGGGCTCTAATTTCTACGGGCGGTCCTTCCATCTTCGTGGTGTTCCAGATCTTCTCTTCCCTGGAAGTCTCGTCTCTTACTATTTTGACAATTCTGTCTTTTTGCATCCTGTCAATATGTTGTTTCCTTGGATTAAATAATTTAATTATTAGTTGTAAATATAGTAACCCGCCTCGGTTGTTGAATGGTTTTAGGCAGGCGTATCAAACTCGTTTGTTCATAAGGGCCACATTATTACACATATTGAGAATGCCACATTAATAAAAAAATGTATTGTCATTAATTAATATAAAAATAATTCTATATTAGTATCTTATTATTAGAAAACGAAAAGATTAAGCCCCATATTTAAAACAATGAGAATAATTCTATATTAATTTTATTTTACCAAATATTTGAAACCTTTTAAGTGCAGCAAATGTGTTAAGTCAAGCTTTAAATCTTAAGACAAAGTCATTTTTATAATAATTATAAAAAAATAACGTTGTCATCATAGTTAAATCCCAACATTAACACTATTGTTGCTACATTAACACCGTTAACAAATGTGTGTCCGTTAGCCGATATCTCTCGGGTGTTTAGTTTCATTTCATGTGAGAAAACAACTGTATGTATAAGCTGGCAAACATTGCTCATATTTGGAGCGCAAATTCAACACTTTTTTTAAATTGATCCACGTCAAAGAAAGAGTAGGCCTACAGATGTACCCGTATGCCAGAATTCTTCAAATTATGCCAGATTCCCAAAAATCACATCCCAAAATATTATATTTTCTAGACGTTTATAAAAATAATGACAGTGTCGCTTTGCATATTGGTTTATCATAAGGCCCGTAAGCCGAACAAAATCATGGTTTGGACCGCGAGTTTTAAACGCCTGGTCTAAGGTGTTAGTTACCCTCGTAAAAGACTGGACTGCCGATGACGGGAACTCTGGTCCCGGTCGGATGTACTGACGGTGGATCTTCCTCCTACACGCAATTGTGGGTACACTTGATCTAATTTGAGCCTTAGCGTAATTAGTACATATGCGTATAACACGAACAGTTAGGGAGGCGCAGCGAAAAAAGTAAGTCCACCCCATTGATTGTCTAGTCCAGTTTTCTTACAAAGTGTATTTTAGAAAATACAAACTTTTTTTGCTGACAGAATTGGTAACACTCAACTGTTATTTTATAGATAGTAATATCAAATGTGACATCTACTGTTCACATGTCTAATGATTTTACTTATGAATACGTGAAAATAGATTTAACAGCTTTTCTAGCGGTCAGATAAGGATCTTTCTAAGAAAATTGGACTGTACCCACATATATACTTCACAAACTAACACAAAGTATGTGTAGAAATATTACAATAAATTTGGAGGTATAATGTACTATAATTTATAAAACAGTTGAAATTGTTCTGACTTTTTCCAACCCACATCAGTGGGCATGCGGACTAAGTGTCTGGCTCACTTGGTATGATTTGCTGCTAATGGGAGATAAGAGTTTAGAATTCCTGTCAGGTCTAATGAGGGTGGTTTTCCCTAAACGGTTTTTCCATCTACCTTCATGCAAATAAGAATACATCTCTTCTAGAACTAAGCCTTTCTCATCCCCAAGTTTATATAACTTATTAGTATAGCTAAAATGCTTAGAGCCCGGACGGGCAGTAGGACCCGGTGGAAAAAAACCTTTCCAGGATACAACGGACAAGGACACTAAGACCAGGAGACCTTGAAGGACTTCTTTTCTTGAATATTTGAACCTAGTCCAAAGTATGTGTGTACTGTATAAAGTTTTTCAATCTGATTATCCGTTTCAATAGGGTGGCTGCGTAAAAGGTTTTTCGTTTAATAGATAATCTCGTGTGATTTTAATTTAAAATTCTAAGCATTCAATCTAGTACATAGAATGTATCTTTTAGTTTTGACATAAATTATGTGACTGATGTCTTAAGCTACATGAACCACGGTTATTCTTTATGAACATAATACACTTTTTTCTAGCACAACGTCTTACTAACCATTCGGGTTATACGATTATGTACTAATTAGCTACGCTAATGGGTTAGGTGTGAAGAAGGTTGTATTTAAAGGAAGTGAACTCTTGATTGCATGGAGGGAAAGTGGGAAACCATTTATGAAAAAAATTTCAGTACACCCAACCGGAATCGAATCATTATCTCCCCATCATCAGCAGTCTACTCTATTGCGAGAGTAATGACATAAGCCTGGTCTACACGTAACGTCTTATCCCGGATAAGTTGTAAGACTTGATAAACACTATATATATATATATATATATATATATACGGGTAGAGTTTGAAATGAGGATGGACCTAGAATTGTCCGGAAAAAGCGCACTTTTAGCAATCGCCTTGGGTAGAGCCAGAAATGAAATATATAAATTAACATCGGGCTTTGGCCGGGTAGAGTAAGAAACACCCCAACGCCTCTGGGTAAAGCTGGTTGATTTGTTTTTAAGAGTTTTGCGCATGCGCCGCAGCTGATAAGTTTACAATAGCGGTCAAGAGTGAAATACATGTTGCGATTAGATAGAGTTTTGATCAAAGTTTTGAGGAATTAATTTCTTCAAATTACTCAAATAGTTTCTACATAAGTGATGAAAAATATCTTGAGTTTCTACAGTCTGTGAAATATGTAAAAACGTCCATTTCTAAGACATCTGTGAACTATCGTCATTTGAAACGGTACAATTTGTTTACAGTTGAGGGAGTTGATATTTTATTACAAACAAGGAGATGTTTCACGCACGTGTTAAATGAAACACATCTCTCTATCGGACATCGTGGTAAGCACAGAATGATGCACAAAGTTAATAAAAAGTATAAATACGTAAGGCAAGAGGTTGATAAGCCATATATAAGACTTTGCATATCGAGTCAGAAGAAACTTGAGCCACAGAAATAGGTATTAGTTGGAAAGCCGATGATTTTTAACGAAATGAATAGTCGTGGATAAGTGGATCTAAATGATATGCTAATACAGTTTTACAAAGATTTTAAATTTATAATGGTCTACCAAGATCATTTAACCAAATTTTTGCAGTTACGTCTGCTAGAATAAAAAACCGTGAAATAGGTAGCTAAAATTGTTATTAATATTTTATGCATTTGTGGAGCCCCTTCAATAACTCTGCAGTCAGCCAATGTGCAATAGTTTGCTAATTATGTAGTAAACGAATTACGTTCTACATAGGATGGTCTTAAAATTGTCCATGACAAACCACACCACTACCGGTCTCAGGGTGGTGTCGAAAGGGCTAATCAAGATGTGCAAAACGTAATCGTGACGCGTGACGTGTATGTCTGATAGAAACTGTAACCGGTGTTCTGAAGGAAATTTGTTCAGCTTGTGAAAAACAAAGCTTATCACGATGGACTAAAGCGTCCTCCTTACCAAGTTATGGCTGGTTGTGAAACCAAAATCACTTTAGCTTCGTCGTGTTTACCCGAAGATATCGTTGATGGTCTTGAAACTGAATAAGATTCATGAAAATCTAAACGCGTAACGGAAGTATCGAGATGAGTAAAGACGATGATAATTACCTGGTAGATCCAGACAGCAGTGGAAAACCTAGAGGCAGACGTTGAAAGAAACCAGGAAAAACCAAACACCAAGAGTAATCTAAAGGAAGGAGCTGAAGGATATCAGGAAGTGCCAAACATTGAGAGGAGCCAAGAGGAAGGAGAGGAAGGATATCAGGAAGTGCCAAACACTGAGAGGAGCCAAGAGGAAGGAGAGGAAGGAGCTGAAGGATATCAGGAAGTGCCAAACACTGAGAGGAGCCAAGAGGAAGGAGAGGAAGGATATCAGGAAGTGCCAAACACTGAGAGGAGCCAAGAGGAAGGAGAGGAAGGAGCTGAAGGATATCAGGAAGTGCCAAACACTGAGAGGAGCCAAGAGGAAGGAGAGGAAGGAGACCAACAGGAGCCAAACTATGAGGGTGTGTGCAAGGTCTGTGGTGAGACATGCAGGGAAATATATTTTGTGAACTTTGCGGCAAAAAAGAAGACATCGCTGTTAATAGATGTAAATCCAAAGAGAACCTAGAAATTCAATCAAAGATAATTAAATGCTTGTCTAACTCTAAGTTCCTCCCGGCTCAGATTGGAAGCATAGTTCAAGTTCAAATCCCAGATGTTGACAGAAAATGAGGAGATTTTAGCAACATTCTTGCGGTAGTAGTTAAAGTAGACGATAAAGGGTTATACAAGCTAGGAAACGAAAGTGGAACAATAGCCGGACGCTTTTCTAGGAACCAGTTTACAGTTTGTGACAAAACTCTAGTCATTTAAACACAGTATCACTAAAAAAATTACATCAGCTAGCAAATTCTCAATCATTGTCGGGAGGTCAAGGCTATCAAAGATGTTACTGTAAAACAGGAGTGCACCCACTGGGGGGAGCTTTGGGGGCTGAAGGCCCCCCCCCCCCCCCCCGGGGGCCCCCCCCCGACAAATTAAAAAAATTACAAAAATAAGAATTGCAAAATTTTCTTTAAATTAAACAATTATATTT
>CABFWB010004871.1:0-28569 GCA_902151455.1 Timema bartmani | reverse complement strand
GACCCGATGTTTGTTGGTTCAAACTCAGCCGGGGTCGATGGATAGTGGTAAAGATCCGTAGCACAACTTCCTTCAGAATGGAAGTATAGCCGTCGGTCCCAGGTTGATAGGTCCTATCGTTCTCGTTCATAAAAATTCTGGTATTCTGATATAGTCATTCTTTTCAGAAAGTGCATGTTAAATACCTCAAATAAATAAAATAAAAATAAATAATGATGGGTCTAGAAGTTTTATCTGCCCCAGAATTTAAAAAAAGTTAATCTTACAATTCGGTATGTCGACTTGTGGCTACATCTGAGATGGTTTAATGGATTTCGTTAAAACTTAATATATAAATGCTAGCAACCGATTTTTGAAAAATTCACATTTTTAGAATGTGGCTTTAACAATTTTGTTTGGAATAGGTATCTGGGGAGTATTTGATATCATATACAATATATCACCGTATACTTGTTTTTCGAAGAAAACTTAGCTAGTTATAGTTTATTAATAAACTATTTGTGAAAATGTTGTTCCGAATTTCTATGGAATTCATGAGAAACTGTGTACGATTGTCTTACCATATATTTTAAATTATTTTGTTTACCACTACGTCTTATTACACATTCAGGTTATATGCTTATGTACTAATTACGCTAATGGGTTAGGGATGAGTAAGGCTAAATTTAGAGGAAGTGTATCCGCATTTGCAATGAGAGAAAGAGTGGAAAATCATTTTAGGGAAAACTACCCTTAATTCATCCGACCAGGAATGAACCACGATTACCCCGTCATTGGTAATTTAGTTTATTGCAAGAGTAGCGCCTTAAACCATGTAGCCACTGAAGTAGGTCTTACCATTTGTTATATATATTCTTAGCATAGGAGGTATTCACGCTTTAAATGCATGAGATTGATAAAAGATGTATAATTTCCAATAAAGGTAGGTATCCAATTTGAGAGAGGATGGAAAACCACAACGTGAAGGAAAAAAAGCACTTCAAAACAGCCGGCTAGAGCTTATCTATTCGAGTCTGGCTTGAGTGTCAAGCTGTGATGAGCTCTATTGGTAGTCTCAGTTGAAATGGTTCCTATTTCCCTTTTAATGCGGACTAAAAGTAATTATGCCACAGGCACAATAAAAGCAAAGAACAATGAGTATTGCGTACAATTGAAAAGGTTTCATATTTGTCAACAACTGACTCAGCTGGACAATGTCCTTTTAGAGCTTGCTGTGGTATGAGCTGACCTACATAATAAAGGGCTTTCTCATCACCCCCAAACTAGACCGATAATTCTAAGTAATCGCTTTCTTCAGTGTAACTGACGAGGACAAGTCTATTTTAAGACGAAGGTAAATACAACTGGTGTAAAAAAACTTCTACCAATTTGTGATTTTTTTCCACCAAGTCTTCCTACCATTTCGTGCCTACACATATCTACACTAATTGGGTAGGGATTATATAGATGAGAAAGGTATAATTTAGAGTAAATGTTCCAGCATTTGTGTGAAAAAAAGTTTAAATAATTATTCAAGGAGAAATATTATCAGTACACAGGAACTGGATTTTAGCAAGGCCGTAGTCAGGGGGGGGGGGAGGTTTCGGGGTTCAAACCCCCCCCCCCGAAATTTAATGAACAAAATATATATGGCTTTATTTATGGTTAAAACAATATCAAAATTAAGGTACAAGTACAAATTAGGGGGCTGTGTTACCATAAGAAAGCACTTCAGAGAGCTTCCAGAGGTGTTTATTATTTAGAATTCTTTCTAGCCTTCAGCAGTTATGGTGTTATGTTGCCATAAAAAAACACTTTAGAGAGCTTCTAGAGCCGTTTAATAATTAGAATTTGTCTTAGCCTCCGATAGTTAGGGGGTAGTGTTGCCATAAAAAAAACACTTCAGATAGCTTTTAGAACAGTTTTTTTTAGAATTTTTTCTATCCTCCGTCAATTGGGGGATGAGCCCACCAAACCCCCCCTGAAATTATTGGCTGGCTACGGCCTTGGATTTTAGCTCCGATCTTTCCTTCACCAGTAATCCAGTCTATTACGAGAGTTACATCTTAAACACTGGGATCATTGATGCGGGCTTTCTATCAAGTATTGAAAGTAATTGAAGTTCATAAGTTCTGAGCCGACTACCTAATTTTGACGAAACTTAACAAATATATACATGGCCGGATTTACCACTAGGCAACTTAGGCATAGAGCCTAGGTCCTACGAATTTTTCAGAGCCTTCAAAGGAAGAATTTTAAAATAAAAATTAAGAAATCTTCTTAAAAAAAATATGAAAAAATAAGATTTGGAGACAGATAATTAATACAATTATTAAAACTATATCTAAAAAAAACATTATAAAATCTACTTATAACACTTCTCAATAAATTTTATTTTATCGGCTTCTCGTTGCAATAAAGTCATTATAGTTCCTCAAAGTTCATATTACAAGTAATATCACTCTCAATGCACATATCGGTCAAAGACGATAGGCGATCTTGGCTCAGAGTTGATCGCATACTTAAATTTAAACAATTTATATTCCTCTTGCATTCGATCCTAATTATTTATTCAGATATACACTCTTAAAGCAATATCCACATTTGGAAAACATTTATCTTTTATTTGGGATTTTATAATTTCTGCTATATAATTATATTTTGTCCTGTGAAACGCAGGAAGCATACCAAACTTATCCAGAATGGGCAAAATATAATTTTCCAATTGTGCACAGCTCAATTCCAGTTTATTGGAATGCTTTATTTATTCTATCAATGTTTTTCAGAAGTATTTCCCAAATGACTGTCACGAATGCCATTTATAAGCTATTCAGCTCAATTTTTTTATAAAATATTTTTCTTTGTGATCCACTTTAAGTTTCTGTTTTCACATTCTGAGATATCAACCATAAGTTTAACTTTTATATTGTGCCTGAAACAATTTATTCAAATATCAAATAAAAATTTGAAATTAATGTGTATTTAATTTTTGTAATGCATTTTATATCGTATCCTTTAACCGTAGAGATCTGTTCATATGGTCTAAATAAGAAGTTTTGTCTGGGTTTGTGAAATAATATGCACTGTCACAGAAACATTACGTAAAGAAGAACATCTCTGTTCACCAAAGAGCATAATAATAATAATAATTTTGAATTGTCATCCGCTTTGGTGGCGCGCTACTCTCGCGGTAAATTAAGCTGCCAATGACGGGAGATCAAGGTTATATTCTTGGTTGGGTAGGATTCCACTCTCCCTCCCCGCAAATGCAGGTGCACTTCCTATCAAATAAAACCTTCCTCATCCCTCAACCATTTGCGTAATTATTACATAAGTGTATAACCAAAATGGGTAGTAATACGCGATGCTAAAAAAAAAAAGTCAAGGCTACATAAAATATACATAGGCCTGTATATATTTGCTTATAGCTTAGAAACTATTGGTTTTATAGATATATAAACAAAATAAAAGATTCATGTTTTTAATGGTACTAGAGCTTCACAATGATAAGTTATTTCATATCTCAAATATTCGTGGAGATATGATAAAAATTGGAAATTTCTGCTTGTGTAAGATGCACTTAAAGCATTTTTGTTGGAAAATGAGAGTTGCCACTTCGTTTATATGGTTAAAGATCGCCTAGATATAACATTTTATGAAAATATAGGCCTTTAGAGTGGAATTTGAGAAATTCGATTTTTTTGATTTTTTTAATCTTCAGTAAACTACCCTTAATTTTAGGGTTGGATATATAGTTTTAAAAAAAACCAGGGAAATCTTATAAAAATCCTAGATACCAAGGTTAAGCCCTACCCGGTAAAATGGTTTTGGCTCTAGGCCGAGATACAGATACATAGACAAAGGGAAGGCATAGCGGAAACTGCTTTTTCGGTTTCAGGAGATTATTAACGTCGACATTTATCAAAATCTCGAGCATAATTTTTTTGACGATCACAATAACTCTTTCCCCGAGGATTCAAGAAAAAGTAAAAACACTCTAATTTGATGAATTAAAATTTGTAGGAAATGTTTCCCCATTGAAAGATGTTAGTTATAATTATTGTTTAATATATATTTTACTATATCAAGATCTCCATGGCATGGTCAAGACCGCTAAGGATCTACGAGTCAATGAGTAGACTAACAAACTTCCGTAGCTTTGCCAGTTCGAATTCCAACCGGGTCGAAGGTATTTAATTATGAAATGGTACAAAATCGAGTGTGGCCCTAGGTCTACACGAATCATAGATATATTTAGAGTCAACCTCAATGCTCTTGGGGTTGAGTGCTCCCGATGTTTGTAGGCTCAAACTCATCTGGGGTCGACGGATTCTTCTCGGGCGATAAAAGTCCGTAGCACAACGTCATTCGGAGGGGAAGTAAAGCTGTTGGTCCTATATCGATCGTTGCATGTAAAAGAACCCTGGAAGGTTTATGTGAAAATACCTTTTCCGGCAAAATTGGTAGGCCCTTTCGCTCTCGATCATAGAAATTATCGTGTGCTGATTTAATCAGTTCGTTCAGAAATTGCGCACGTTAAATACCTCAAATAAATAAATAATAGATAATTATATTAAGTGGCACTTAAAGCTATTTTGGGTGGTATAGTGGTATGTGTTAAGAACCTTACAAATAATAACTAAGCGTATAACCCGAACGGGTAGTAAGACGCGGTGCTAAATATTATTAAATAATAACTAGCCCTAACATCAGATTGTTGGCTATACCATGATTTTAGTTTGAAGCCCATTTTGAAAGGTCTTATTTCATACCATAGTCTTACTTTACAATAATATTTTGGTATAATAAAAGACCTTCCAGAATGGTAGTGGAAAGTCCAAGTTGTCACAAGTTTGACTACATTTTACCCGCCTCCGTGGCGTAGTTAGCTAACGCTCTAGTTTCGTGTTGAGCTGGACTGCCGAGGATGGGGAGATTAAGGTTTGAATATCGCTCGGGTGAGCTGGGGTGGTTTTTCCTAAATGATTTTCCTCTCTACCTACACACAAATGTGGGTTCACTTCATTTATATTCAACCTTTCCAATTCCTAACTCATTATCGTAATTAGTACTTAAGCGTGTAACCAGGACGGGTAGTAAGACGTGGTGCTAAGTATGAGTATTATTACATTTCTTTAGATAATTATGGCCTGAAGTGTACAAGGAGGCCAAATATGTTGATGTCCTTATATATTTTAAGCTAATCCTTGATATCTGAAGCAGCAGAATTGGTCCCTTTTGTTGGTTGGTTTGTCATTCGTGGGTGGGCTTTAATTGTCTCACGATAAGCTCTATTTAGATTTGATGCTAAAGGATAATGTCTATTTAGATCTGATGCTATAGTGTTTCTTAATTATGAATACCCATTCTCATCATAGGTGCTGGAGGTTTGGTGTGTCTTGAGTTCTTAATTTGGTTGTTTAATCTGTTGTGTGTTCCTCTTCTGTTATAATAGTTTTAAGTAAACAGGGCACTTGCTATTGTTGGCCGTGTGGCTGCTCTGATAGTTAATGCAATTTGCAGGAATCGTTCTCTCTTTCTTTCAGAATTCAAGGTCAGAAGGGGGATGAGGTTTTTGACGAATTTTGGTTTGTTCACAAAATAATTTTTAGATTGGACGAATTTTTGATATCTGTGGCACAGGATGGTGAAGTTTTTTTGGGGGAGCATAGAACTCAAATTTAACTCTGGTCAGGCTTATGTAACAAACGCCAAACATGTCAAACCTTTAAATAATAATAAAAAAAACACTTTTACGTATTAGAGCTATCAAGTGCACCAGAGAACGTAAGTTTGATTACCTACCAGTAGGCCTATATTTTGAAGATTTGTGGTACTATCTCCGAAAATTTTTTTCTTGATTAAAAGTGGTTTCCTTTATTTACTGGGGCTGATATATATATATATATATACAAAAATATATAAATATATAAGATTAGGATATAAACCGGTACGTGAAAGAAATCACAAACCATAGAATTATTCGTACTTATACATAATTCATTAGAATGGATCTTAAAGAGATAGGGTGTAATGAGGGGCCCTGGGGCTTAAGATAGGGATATATGGAGTACTTTTGTTAGTGCGGTAATCAACTCAGTTCCTAATGCCATGGAGTAAATTAGTATAAGAACCTAAAATAATTATCACTAGTAGCAGATTTTTTACATAGAATATAATATTATAACTGTACAAATTAATATTCCGCAAACACTCAATACTCGGATGAATCAATTAGTCTATTAAATTAAGAACGCTCATCCCTACTTCTTTAGGGCGCAGACGAACGATTTCAAGTTGCACCGCTGTTTAGTTGGTGTCATGCGTACACCAACGATTTTACTCCGACTAAACAATTTAGTTGGGTTAGCACTGCACATGACACTCAACAGTTTGCTGCAATTCTTTATTCACACGTTAGAAAATAAGATGCTTTAGCAACATTGTAGACACTAACGGGGTATTGCAAGGTTTAACCTTCTAGCCAGGTATTAAGGAATATTGTGAGAGTCGCCTCAGGTACAACAATAGCTTCCTAAAAGCTGTTAAAGGGGGTGGTTTTATTCACTTGTCTTGGACTGCGATACCGGTCCGGCGGACAGCTAGGATACTTCGTCCATGTTGGATCTTGAGGACCAATAGAAGTGTTTTTCCTGATATTTAAAAACATATCAGTTGAGTTGATTAGGAGACTTGTTACTCTTGTCTCGCCGGGCTTGCGCCAAGGACGCTCCTAGATCAACTCTTGGGAGTCAAGTTTTGTGAATCTTTGATAAAACCTCGCGTTAGCCGCTCGGGTATTCACACCGCGGATCGAATTAGTAGAATAGTAAATAGTAAATAGTAAATAGTAATTAGATTACATCATGGCTAAAACAATTGATATTGTGAATTTATCTTAAATCTGTCGACGGCCACTCTCACACTAACCAAGACGAGTGACGTGTATCAAGTGAAATACTAGAAGCCAACCAATATAATAAATAGTTACTTAGATGTATTACTTCGTTAGTTAATTTAACACACTAGCTAAAGAATTGATGAAAGTGAATAATAAATGAGAATTTAAATAAATCAAGTTTTATTATTATAACCAACAACGCAACCACTACACGATCACTACAAAACTATAGATTGAACTAATAAACATTCATGCCGTGTCGACCTCATTTCACTTGCGAAGCCATTATGATCAGCTTCAGGCTGGCCACGAAAGCGAGTGGGTAAGTTGATGTCCGTATATGCGCGCAGCAAGTTGGCTAGTCAATCTATAGAGTGTAGACAACGCAAGGTTTTCTAAAATATACGTGAAGGAAACGGCCGATACTTGTGCCCTACTTTCTTTGGCTTACTCTATGGCATTTGGGGCTCGAAAGTTATTTGCCGCACTTACAAAAGTAAGCCACCTATACCTATCTTGAGATAGTTCTATCCATTTAACCTCACTACACCCTATCCCTTCGTTCTATTATAATGTTATCCTCCCATAAGCATCTAGGTCTTCCCATTGGGTTTGAAAGTCAGTATTAGGGTAAAGTAAGAGAGTATGGAAGGGTTGACATTAAACGGTTCAATGCAGCTATAATATATCTGACGCAGAGGATTTAGATTTGTTGGACAATAGTGAGGAAGCTGTTGCAATAAATGCAGAAATTTTACTAGAGGCTATTAAATAAATATGTTAAGAAGTGAACGCCGAAAAGACTAATTATATGATCACACAGATAACACAGATTGGGGACGATAATTTAGAGATTACTACGAACAACATATCATTTAACAGGGCTGATGGGTTTAAATATTTAGGAACAATTTTAACTAGCAATAACGATATTAGATTGGAAATTTGAAAATTAGTACAGTCGATAAATGCATGCTATTACTCGGTCAGTAAGTTGTTATTATTATTATTAGCACCGCGTCTTACTACCCGTTCGGGTTATATGCATTTACGCTAATGTGTAATGGTAGGGTGATTGTGAGATGATAATGGAGGACCTACAGTTTAACGTGGAATCCGAACCACGGTGGAGGCCTGGCATTCCACACATTCACAAGTTGTGATTACAACACGTCCTGTCAGAGGTGAAGGAAGGGTTTGTTAATCAGATAAATTTGTGCTGGGACCAAGTATTGAACCCCAGACCCCCAGCACAGAAGTCTGACACCTTACCCCTAGACCACCAGGTCACCAGCTTTGAAGGAGTTAGTCTCAAAAGGCTTTGCTGAGGGTGTTGATCTCTGTGATGCAAACAATTATCTATTTTGCGTTGGCTGTGCATATGGAAAGAACCACAAGCTCCCCTTCAACAACCCAACCCACCAGAAGATGAAGGTCAGTGAGTTGATATACAGTTATCTTGGTGTCATGCCAATCGATTCTGTAGAAGGAGCTAAGTACTTTGTTACTTCCAAAGATGTCCACTCCGGCTATAGAGTAGTATCTTTCATTAAACATAAAAGTGACACACCACAATGTTTTAAAGAATTTGTAAGATTGTAGAAACAAAATACAAGCTAAGTGTGCAAATACTTCATACAGATAATGGTACAGATTACGTCAATATGGAATTTCATAATTTTCTTGCCTCAAAAGGGATCATTGTTGAGAGAACAGTGCCATACACACCCAAACAAAACTCTCACTCAACGAGAGATATACGTACAATTGTAGAGAGTTACCGGGCGATGCTTTGCAGCACTGAACTCCCTCAAGAGCATTGGGCAGAAGCTGTAAGTTGTGCATGTTAAACCATATGCCTACAAAGCAGGTACATAACTCCATACCCCTGGAACTATGGACTTGCAAAAAACCTCAGCCGTCGCATGTAAGGACGTTTGGATGTAAAACCTATATGCTGGTGCAAAACGGAAGAAAGAAGTTGGATAAGAAGTCCAAAATGATGATACTTGTTGGATATGATGGACATTCTACCAACTACAGGCTGTACGATCCTGACACTAAGAAAATTAGAATATCAAGAAATGTTCTCTTCAATGATGCACTACAAGGATTTGAGAAACCTATTGACTACGTGTCTACTAAAATTGACTGTGATGAAGAAACTGAAGCCGAGAGCCAAGAAGACGATGGGACTAAGAAGACATCCCCAGAGCCAGAGATGGGTGAGCAACAGGAAGAAATTCTTCAAGAGAATGAATTACACAAGATTTCTAGGCTTACTCATACCCTCAGACCTCGTAGCGTCTTGAAGCTGCCAGCAAGATTCAATGTGAATCTTCTCAGCGCTGAAGAGGATACACCTAGTACCTATTCTGAAGCTATTATATGCCCAGACAAAGTCAATTAGGAAACTGCCATAAAAGAGGAAGTTGACGCGACGCCTTAGAGAAGAATGACACATGGACAGTGGTATTAATATTTGAATGGAAGAAGTCCATATGCTCAAAATGATTCTTTAAAATTAAAAGGAATTCTTCGGGTGAGTTTACGAGATACAAAGCCCGTTTGTGTGCAAAAGGGTACACCCAAAAGTTGGGAATAGACTACAATGAAACCTTTTCCCACACAACTTGCTATGATTCAAGCAGAGTGCTCCTCTCTATTGCAGTTAGATTCAACTAAAAACTAACTCAATTTGATGTCAAAACCACATTCCTCAGTGGAGATCTTGAAGAGGAGATAGACATGAGTTCTCGGGAGGGAATACATTTGGATTCAAATGTTATTTGTAAACTCATGAAGAGTATTTACGGTCTGAAACAATCGTCACTATATTGGAACCGAAAGTTCGACCAATTCATCGAGTATTTTGGCTTCAGGCAAATTAATGAGGATAAGTGTATCTACAAAGTCGATATTGAGGGTCATCGTATCCCTCTAAGCCTTTTTGTCAACGATGGTCTTGTGATGGAGCTGAATAAAATATCATGAAATGTTATAATCAACGAGTTGCAGAAGGGTTTTGAGATTACGACATCATCAGTGGAATTCATGTAGAGATGCAGATACGCTATAACAGAGAAGATAATACACTCTTCATCGGACAATAACTCTACATATACCAGATTGCCAAAATATTCAATCTCCAGGACGCTAATCCTTGTTGCGTGCCTGCAGATCCCAGTATTTGCCTACAAGCCGCAGCAGAAGACGAATCAATTAAACATGTTCCATACAGGGAAGTAGTTGGCGGATTAATATTTATTTGCATGGTTAGTCGCCCTGATATTGCGTTTGCAGTGGGGCGGGTCAGCAAATATTGCAACCGCTTTGACCAAAACCACTAGAACAGTGTCAAGAAAATGGTTATATCTCAAAGCTACAGCCAACTAAGGAGTCATGTATCAAAAGTCCGAAAACCCAATTACGATTGTGGGATATTCAGACTCTGATTATGCCGGAGACCTCGATACAAGACAATTGATAATGGGCTACATATTCAAGATCTCGGATGGCCTTGTTACTTGAAATAGTACTAGGCGGAAGACAGTAGCCCTCTCAACCACAGTAGCTGAATATTTGGCGCTCTCAGCAGCATCTAAAGAAGCTATGTGGCTTAGAACTATTTTCATGAACATCTTTGAAGAAGCCTCTACACCAACGGTTATCTTTGTTGACAATAAAAGTGCCATAAAACTTGTGAAGAATCCGGAATACCACAAGCGTACCAAACACATAAACATTCACTACCACTAAATTCGGGAGTGATTCGAACATGGGGACATTGAGCTGTAATACAACGCATCAAAGGAACAGCTTGCCGACCTCCTTACGAAGCCATTATACCCCGTGAGGTTTTTCAACGATTATGTGCCGAGTTTGTAACTGAGTTTTCTTGAAGTGGCGAATTAATTTTGTTTCTTTGTGTGTTCATTGTGTTGGATCATATGTATAATGTTTTTGTTTTTTACGATGCCACTATGATATTAAAAACATTTTTGCGGACGCTCATTAAAGTAGAGTGTCAGAATATAGTAATTCGCACCTAAATGCCTAGGCTGTACACTGCTGCATTCTCTTGGTAACCTTGTTAACTATTATGTTTTGGCCGTCATCTTGTGTATTAGTTCCTTTTTGTGTTCACTCTAACAAATGGGTTGAGATATAATTCCATGTTTCTTGCTGTTATCTTCAGCCACAAACAATTTCACTTAAATGCTTTTAAAAAAACATCGCGACACATTTAAATTAGGCTTACAGATAACATATTATCAAGCATAACGAGAAAGAATGAGGAAATGGGAGATACTTTCAAAAATAATTGATTGCATTAAGTTTTGCAGTAAATTTGAAATTCCTTTGCGTGGCCACGATGAAACTACATATTATGTTAATCCTGGTGTTTTTCAAAGGTTACTAGAATTTGCTAGCAACCTTTACGAAAACCTACGAGCACATTTAAATAAATCAACCATGTTCAAAGGATCTTCAAAGATTATTCAGAACGATTTATTAGACCACATGCTAGAAGTGTGCCATAAAAAAATTTGTACTGAAATAAACCAAGACAAACTTATTTCTGGGATGTCATATGATACTAATCATGTCTCTAAAAAACTCAAATAGTTATTGTATTCTGTTTCGAAAGGGAAGGAGCTGTCCACGAAAGATGTTGGGGATTTTAAATCCAAATTCTCTGAATGCAGAAGGATTATCTGAATGCATTTTAGACAGCTTTAAATTGTAATGAAGGATGATACCGATAAACTTACTGTGTAGACATATGATGAAGCTTCTCTAATGAGTGGGGGAAAATAAGTAGTGCAGGCAATAACTAAAGAAACCTACAGAAATGCACATTTTGTACACTGTTATGCCCATCAGCTAAACCGAATAATAAAAAAGGCAGCTTCGCAAAGCCCCCATGAACGTATTTTTTCAGCAGTCTCTCAGGCATACCTGAATTTTTTCAAGGTCACCACAGTGCCTTTCAGTGCTTGCTAATGTGTCTCGCCATATTCCTCGACCTTCAAGTACAAGGTGGAACTTTAATAGCAGAGTAGTGAACATGATCTTTGAAAACAAAGATACTCTTAAAGATTGCTTTAAAGATCTGTAGAAAACCAGCAACCATGCAACAGTTGACGCAGCTACAGATCTTCTCCGTATGTTAAAGATGAAGATTTCAAATTTTGGCTATCGTTTTTTCACGGAATCAGGCTTCATGTCGATATACTGTATGTTCAGAGGCAGAATCGAAACGCAAATTCTTTGACTATTTATTCAGCATTAGAAACTTTTCATAAGGTGCTGTAAAAATTAGAAATGAACTCACTCCAAACTTAGACCATGAAGATGAACCACCAATGCCCGTGAAAAGAAAAAAAAAATTCTAATATAACCCTGTTCCTGGAAAAGCAATATGTGATACAATTTCGTCACCCGAGAATGCAAGTGTTCTATCTAAAAAATTGTTAAATTTGAGATATTTGGTGTTTACGTTTATTTAGAATACATATGATTCACCTGTGGTGAAATCAAGCCTACTAAATAATTACTTAAGAAGATACAAACTCGAGCTGTCATCTAGTAACATTGGTTTTATACACAAGGTCAAACTTCAATGCTCTTTTACACAAAAGTGAAAAATTGGACATAGAACACTTGCATTCTCGGGTGACGATTTGGTTTCAAGCGCAGGAAATATTCAGATTTGCCTAGCATTTGGCTGCAGCAAAACTATTTCATTATTAGTATTTCAATGAAAACGTCAATCCATCATTTCCCTCGGAGCTACTCGATGAAACTATGGTAGCTTATTTGTTTCTCAATAAAGGACGACTCCGAGCAGAACTATTTATAATTTGCGCTGGACCAGAGTTTCACCACGTTTCTGTTGCTCTTAAAATATACCAATTATTGTCAAACAGTGGTCTTGAAGATTCCTTTACGGAAATATTTACCCTACTGACAATTATGTTAACAACCCCGATGACTACGTCAGAACTCGAGCTATGTTTTTCTAGACTCAAAAAAATCAAGACCTATCTGGAAAGTACAATGTCAAAGGAACGTCTTATAGCTCTAGGTACGCTAAGTGCAGAGAAAACTATGAATGACCACATGGCAGACTTCAATGCCAAGT
The DNA here is from genome assembly GCA_902151455.1 of Timema bartmani. Taxonomy (NCBI): domain Eukaryota; kingdom Metazoa; phylum Arthropoda; class Insecta; order Phasmatodea; family Timematidae; genus Timema; species Timema bartmani. Next base: position 15,541 of record CABFWB010004871.1, on the reverse strand, counting down.
TTGAACTTCGAAAGGACAGAAGAATTAACTTTATGTATAAATAATTAATAATATATTTCTTAGTGTAAAATAACACAGTTAAAACTTAAAAGTGATGTCGTGATTAAATATGGTGTTTTCATATGTCAGCTATTAATTGTATATACCTAATTTAATAATTTATTTTCACGCCAAATTTTAAAATAAATTGCAGCGTGTACGCATTGAGTGTAACAGATAGCTAGTGAATCCTCTTTCCGGACACATTTATGTGAAGTTGAAGGACACATCCAGTCATCCACGGGCAGTGACTGCTATCAGATAGGGTAACATAATATTGTGTTTTTCAAAATGTTCAGTTTCAACGATTTTATGTTTGTGTTTCATTGTGTAGGGGGAGAAGGAGATTTCTTACTTTATATCTTATTTTCAGAAGATCAGGATGATCTTAAAAAGGCACTTTTAAGGCTTAAATTTTAAAAATTCCATTCCCTCAGATCCCCCGGTAGTACCCCCCAAAATGCAGCCCTCCCAATGTTCAATACATAAGGACTTTAAAAACAATGTAATTTTGCTTCCCTTCTCTCCGCTATTAATTTTGAACCATCATCCAAGGGCCGTCAAGAGAGCAAGAGCCTACCATTCCAGAGCCGTCAAGAGAGCATAAGCCTACCATCACAGGGCCTTCAAGAGAGCAATAACCTACCGTCTAAGGACCGTTAAGAGAGCAAGAGCTTACTATCTCAGAGCCTTCGGGATATCATGAACCTACCATCCCAGGGCCTTCAAAAGAGCAAGAGCCTACCATCCCAAGGCCTTAAAGAGAGCCAGAGCTTACAGTCTCAAGGCCTTCAAGAGAGCAAGAGCCTAGAGTCAGAGGGCTGTCAAAAGAGCAAGAGAGTGATAATCTAGATTTGCCAGATCCAGTTAATTTATCATGCGAATGTAACAGTAAGTGTACCTATAGCATTGTATTAATTAGATAAGTTTTTAAAATTGCATTTGTTTACAAATTTCAGGGGGTTGAAGATTGACAAAAGGTGTAGGCTAACTATAGTATTGTACTAGTTAGATAAATTAATAAAATATTCATTCATTTACCGTCAAATGGGGTGAATTCGGACGGCGAGGTGAGTTCGGACAGTTGAAGTACATTTCTCTTTTAATGTTGGTAGCACCGTGACAAAAGGTTATGCTGTCCTGTTTTTTCAAGATTTTGTTTGTATGTGCTATCTGTGATATGATAATCATTGATGTTTACACTTTTACACAGTAAAACATGCTTTTCTAGTAATATAAAGTTGACATGCTAAAAATAGTAATTTATGCCTCCTTGTGAACTTTTAAGTGTGATGCTATAAGAAAATAATAATAAAATGTCTGTTATTTTATATACACTTTGTTAGTTTGTTTGAAAGAACATATCTTTGTGAACTGTGTTTAGAGACAAATATAACAGTATATTGGGAGATTTTTAATTATAGAGTGATAGTGAGGGGTGACTTCGGACAATGCCGCGAAATTATAAAAGAAAATTGGGGAACCAATCTTTTTGCAATTATAGTGTTGATAACCTGGAAAAAGTGCAACCAGGCACACAACTACCTCACCCCCCAGATCTAGCATAAATTAAAAGGTTGGTGGCTGGAGACTAAGGGACATGCATATTGGTAGCATAGCCCAGATTTTGATAATCAATATAGATAGTTTATTTATCAGCAATAACAATAACAATAATTTACAAGGTCTCAAAGGCCAAACTGGTGAATGTTGGCGATTAATCAAATGACAACATATTTAATATATGAGCAAAACGTTTACTAGTTCGTTGCCTAAAATATAACATCTCATATAGTTAACTGGGTGAACCATGAGGAGACAGGTCACCCCCAATATTGAATTTAGAACAAACAATTATTATTATACATATCGAACTAAATATTTATGCAGTGATAAAAACAAGAGCCTAATGGGCTAATTTAAATAGTTTTAAAAATGGTCTGATCTTCCCCATAAAGGCAGACATAAAAGGGTTAAATTTAATTGTTAATATCGTGCTGATACTTCAAACGACACGAGAGTTTGGCTTGCATAATCAAAGTCAAACTCACGCGGGACTATTAGATGTCGACCCAAAGGCGGGAGACGTAAATAATATCCCTATCTTGCTAATAAAAGGTGGTATAAAACTCGAAGCAATGTATAGTTATGAAACCTGTCATCTTAAGCAAATGATTTGGAAAAACATCTAAGTGTTATTAATTACCTTACTTTAAATTTATCTAACAGCTAGAGCTACGCTGCATTAATAAATATATCACCTTATAATCCATTAAGTAACCAAAATAAAAAATGGGTGATATAACAAACACCGATAACCTCAATATCAAGACATATAAATTCTAATATGCCTAACAACAAATTAATTAATAATTGTGGTTATCTCTAATTTTAAGTGACATTACAGACGCTAGCGCCCAAGTGGTGACAGAAATTACTAAGTGATTCATATCTATAGTTACTTCAAATCAAAGAACCCTTAAGCTAGAAAAGATAGCAACGGCTATGCTGGCAAATATAAAATATTTATGGTAATTTAAAGTCCAAATATAAACACACCATTGTTTATGTCCGTAGACAATTATGTGAAATTGAGTGTCCATATATTGTCCGAGTGCCAGAGAGCACCTTCCTTGGTGCGTCTAAATCAAATATAACTTCGATCTGGGCGGTCACAACATCTTCTGCGGGTTCACCATAGCTCGCTCGGCCCGCTCGTCAAACTAAGACGCGACGAGTGTAGGCCCGACGTGGAGGTTGCTCTAGTCAGAAGATACAAAAGTTAAATGCATAAACAGCTTTTAGATTGCAGGGAGTTTATCCTTATATTATATGGTTTAATATTGTTCTTGCTATAGATCGAGATTACCGTAAACTACACTAGGGAAGAATATCATTGCAGAAGGATTATTAGTCTTTGAAGTGGGTAGTATGAATTCAATAGAGAGTCTATGCGTGAAGGTTAACATGTGGGTGGGCAGTATATTGTAACACAATGCTACAAAAGCTATCAAGGATATAAAGGGAGGCAAATTATCATTAATAAAAAACATCTGAGGTATACCAGATCACCTCGATCAACTCTTCAAAATAAATTGAATAAAACAAATTCCAAAATTATTGGAGGACACACGGCTTTAACTCGTTGTCAGGTAATTTCTTCAAAACACAGTTTGGGTCAAAAGGAGCTAATCCAGTGCAACAAAATCCATTAGTTATGTTGTCAGATTGAATTGCTGAAATCTTATTCAATGTCTGTTTAAACAGACTTGGAAAAGCATCCTTTGAAATAGTACCTCGTGTAAACTTTTTCCAATCAGAAAGTACACCCCACCATGCAATTTGAGTGGTCTGAAAAAACTAACATCCAATGGCTGTAACAAATGTGTGCTATTTGGGTGGTAGAAGCACAAATGAGATATTGTTACGCTCACATTCTTGAATCACTCTCAATGACACATGACTAGAGAGATTGTTTCCAACCATTACTTTAGGTCCATCCAGTGATTTCACATAAGGTAAGGCTAAGGTGATGAACCAATCCTCAAACACAGGAAGATCGAACAAGCCACTCTTGTTACGATTATAGCGGGTTCCTTTAGGGCCCCCTTCCTGCCATGTGTCCCACAAATTTTCTGATTTATATAGAACATAGGGAGGTAGTAGTTTGCCATCCCTACTAGCAGCCATCATTATTGAAACACTTGTATTTGAAGAATCAAGGATTCTCTCTGCATGTTTTTCTCCTCTTTTGACAATAATGTGTTGTTTTCCTGGATCATCACACATGTTTGTTTCGTTATAATTTAGAAGGTTACTGGGTGGAAGGGATTCTAATGTTGGGCGCAGGTTCTCAAAGAACTGCTCAACAATTAACTTGCTCACTTGCGCACAAGCACTCTTTATATTTTCACTAAGGGCCAGTTTCATAGTCAGATTTAGTACGCCTAAAGTGTGAGTCGATACTAAATACAGGACGACACCTACCTAGACCAAAATGGAATGGGCCAGTTTTGCATATGAAACTGGCCCATTCCATTCAATTTCAGGTAGGTGACGTCTTGTATTTAGTATAGCGCCGCACTTGAGGCGTACTAAATCTGACTATGAAATTGGCCCTAAGTCGAACAGACAAAACATATCGCGCCTCTTGAGAAATGACCGTGACCATTCAGATCCAGGTAGGTTATTACTGAAGACAATTCAGGTACAGCTTGTAGTGCAAATTTTGAAGAATTCTTAAAACATGCTCGATACCCCACCACTATCTCACCTGGCCGCCGCCACAAATTGAATGTTCCTCCTGGTAAGTTCATCTTGGGACATGACTTAAAAGTCCCTACAGAAAATGACAATGAAGAGGTTGAGAATATTTCATCGTCCAGCGTAAGCAGCAGTGATAGTGAGGAAAATGAACTCAAGAGCAACGAGGATGATGAGACTACCGCATTACAAAAGGGAGCCTTCTTAGTCGCTAAATATTTATACAAGAGTGGCACTAAGGAAATTAGTAGGCAATATGTTGGTGTTGTAAAAAATATTGTAGAGAGCTCAGTGGATGTAAGTTTTTTGCGCTCATATCGAAACAGTAAGAAGATGTTTGTGTTTTCTGATATTTTGAATGAAGACACCATAAGAAAAGAGCAAGTTATCAGAGTACTGCAATATCCATAGCATAGGAGATGAAAGTTTATTTTTAACGAAGATGTAATTTGAGTAACATTTTATTATTTTAAGTTGGAATTATAAAAACATAAATAAAAATAATAAATAGAACAATATTTTAGTAATTTATATTTGTGTTTTATATTTTTTAAAATTGTAAATGCTTTATACATTTTTTAAAAAGCATTTTACTTGTCCGAAGTAACTCCATAGAACGAGTAAATTCAGACATTCATTTAAAAACGTAACTGTTCGAAGTCACCCCACCATATGGGGTTTTTATTGTCACCATATGGGGTGACACTGTTTTTATTTTTTTATTAATCAAATATATTTATATAAATCAACAACTCATTAAGCACTGGATTCCTAAGATATATACCCCATGATCCACATTGTAAAAAACACAATTTCATCATTCAACTTTCAATCATCACTAAAGATAGTACAAAAGCGTCCGAATTCACCCCATTTGACGGTACAAGTTTTAGGTTTTTATTTACTTTTTTCTTTGGAGTAATCCCTATATCACCCATGTTAAAATCAATTCCCTTTACACGTTTTCGTGTTTGTGACTATTTATCAGAACCAATCACTCGCGTAGTGCGAGGGACAGCTGTATTACATTTCCTTGGTCTTTTTTTAATCTCAAAAATGTTATCCCCTATAAAATCACATGATTATTTTACCCTGCTCCTGAGCCACTGGTGAGGAGCAACTCTCTTTTGCACGTACTAGTGTTCTTGGTGGTTGTGGTACAGAAACGCTGAACAATAGTAAGTTGCCTACAGCAGCAGTAATTTTCTAAGGCGAAGGAAAAAAAAGGTAAAAAGGCTTGCATCTGTTGCGACAGGAGAAAACATCAGTCATAAGATTGCTTCAAAGCAAGAGAACTCACTTCAGAGCAGAAGAGAGAAATTTTGAAAAATAAAGGGGCTTGCTTTCATTGTCTAAAGTCAGGTAATAGTGCCAAAAAGTGCAAGGCAATGATAAAAGGTTTAATTTTCTGAAAAGGCCATTACACCATTATGTGCAAGGGTTTGGAACAGTCTGAGGGGGGTGATAAAAATACAGCTGAAAGAAAAAGTGAAAAAGACAAAACTGAAAAATTGTTGTTGCATCAAAAGGGTCAGACATTGTTGCAAACATTGATGACGAAAGTTGTAGGAAATGAAACGCAGAAATTGGCAAGAGTGCTATCAGATTCGGGATCACAAAGATCATATATCACAAAGAATACGGTTGTGTTAAGAAGCTTGGATTGGAAAGATTTGGTGAAGAAGATTTAGTACATCAGCTGTTTGGTGAGCATGATGTCTACGATGTGACACTAAGGAGCCTAGAGAAGGAATACTCCTGCACCATTCCTATCTTGCATCAGGAAAGAATCTGCAACTTCATGCCTTGCCTTGAGACTCAACCATAATATCCAGTCCTTTGAAGTAAGAACATTGTTTTATCCTATTTGGGGCAAGATGTTCCCGAAGTAAAGATCTTGTTGGGAGCAGGAGCAGACGCTATAGGGAAATTCATGACATGTACAAAAGTGAACCTTAATGGCAATTTGACAACGGTGGATACAAAGTTGAGCTGGACTGTGATCGGTCAGCGAAGAAGTCTTAGTACCTGCAACACAGCAGATAGCCTGTACTGTATGAGCTTTGATGTATCTGATCTGTGGCGACTGGCATCAAGGACCCATCAGATGTCAAAACCAAAGAAACATTGAAGGCAGAGAATCTACAATTCTTCAAACAAACTGAATAAAAAACAAGATTTAAGGTATGAGGTGCACTTGGCATGGAAGGAAGGGCATCCTCATATTATGAATAGCTTTAATTTAGCCAAGAAGAGATTGGTTACAGTTATTAAGAGACTAAAAAGCATAGGAAAATTCGAAATATATGACAAAGCTTTCGACGATTGTCTAAAGGACGGTATGGTGGAAGTGGTTTCTACAGATTCTAAGGACGGGGGACATTAATTACCTCATCAAACTGTAATAAAAGAGTCAAGTCTTACTACCAAGATTGTACCTGTGTTTGACACTTCCACAAAGGATAGGATAGGTGTATCGTTGAATAGTTGTCTGGAAAAAGGCGCTAATCCTTTGGAGCAGATACTGAAGCTTATGATGCAGTTCAGGAAGCATGATATCGGCGTGATAGCCAACATCAAGAAGGCATTCCTGCAGATCAGCCTGAATCAAAGAGATAGGAATTTCTTTATGTTTCTTTGGTGGAAGGATTATGAGAAAAAACAAATGGTTACTTTGAGATACTGCAGGGTAGTGTTTGGGATATCATCTAGTCCATTCTTACTGGGAGCAACCATCATACACCACTTAGCTAGAGCACCTGCGGAAATGTGTGATACCGCAAGAAAACTGGTGGCATCATTTTATATAGCTAACTGTGTGACGCGTGTAGCGAATATGGAAAAACTTGACAAATTTGTGAGCGAGGCTACTAAGTTAATATTGTCAGCACAGTTTGATCTTAGAGGATGGGTTAGCAGTCCCAAACGTCAGAAAAATGAAGATGTGATGCAAGAATCAGTTGTTCCAGTTTTAGGGTTATTATGGGACATTCTTACTGATGAGCTTATTTGTGAAGTTAGCACAGTATTATTGGCAGCGTGTCTGGTTACTAAGAGAGATTTGTTGTTTGTAGCGCAGAGAGTCTTTGATCATATAGGCTTTATTTGTCCTGCTACTCTTCTTCCGTAGTTGATGCTGCAGGAGACATGGAAAAAGGCCTTAGCTGGGACTATAAACTTCCAGGTCACATCACATGCAGATTCAGGTCTTGGTTGGAGCATGCTCATTGGTTGGCTAAGTGTCGCATACTACGGAGGGCTGCGCCATATATTATCGAGGTGGGTGATCTCAATCTCCATGTTTTCTGCGATGCAAGAAAGTTCACATATGCAGCTAGTGTGTTCTTGAGGGCAAGAAAAGGAACAGAAGTTTCAGTCCAGATAATTCATGCTAAGGCTAGGATCACACCTTTGAAACTGGTTACTATTCCACGCTTGAAGCTCCAGCAGCAGTCAGTGCTACTAGAAATACAATGCAGGTTAAGGAATTATTGAAGCTACAGCAGCGCAATACATTCTTTTGGAGTGATTAACCTGGATAAATCGAAAGGAAGATTGGAACACATTTGTCAGTAACAGGTGTCAAGAAATACGCCACTTCAGTCATCAAAATGATTTGCATCACATTTCAGAGTCTATGAACGCAGTGGATCCACCTTCGAGAGTCTGCAGCCCCTAGACACTGGCTGAGACCAAGTGGTTGGAAGCTCCCCAGTGGTTGAGGGAACCCTCAGAGCAATGGCCTTTCTACGATTTTGTTGCTCCTGAAGAAGAGGTCAACATTGAGTAACGTAAAACTGTTGTGTCAAGTGTAGCGAGCTGCTCATCGGAGTTTGGACCTCGTCTTCTATATTTTTCTAGCTACACCAAAATTTTACGAATTATTGGGTGGATGCTCCAATTTTATAAAAATAAAACCTTGTCTTGAAGATTGAGGTAAAAAAAGAGAAACTCACAGGAGAGGAAATACAAATGGCGGGGATCAGGTTGTTGAAATTATTCCAAACGGAAAGTTTTCAGGATGAGGAGCAGAAGTTTGACAAGAGGATAAAGGTCTTCAAGGACGATTCAGGAGTCTGAAGAGTGAAAGCGAGGCTTATACTTGGTGATGAAAGAGAAGAATTCAATAATCCCATTCTGTTATGATTCGAGCATGAAGCAGTGGCTTTATTAATAGCAGAGGAACATCGGCATTTAATCCATGCTGGTTTGCAGACATTACTGGCAAGACTCAGGGAGAAGTATTGGATACCAGGAGTCAGAAAAGCAGTGAAATAAGTTATCCGAAAATTCATTAAGTGCAAAAGATATAAGCTGAATCATACAGGAACAGAGTACTCTATTGCCCAAGGATAGAATAGGTCTTCCGGCAGTATTTGAAGTTTCAGGTGTGGATTATGCTGGACCATTGGATCTGAAGTCAGGTGAAAAGGCTTGGATTACGCTCTTTACATGCATGGTATACCGTGCCGTACATTTGGAACATGTACAGTCCCTTCTCAACAGAGGCTTTCATTAAGGCACTGAGAAGGTTTATTGCTCGAAGAGGGAGGATTTCTGTATTATATTCTGATAATGGGACTAATTTTGTGCGACTTAACAGTTCCTTACAGAGATTGGATCGTCAGGCAAAAATAGCTTACTCAACCACAAAAAAAATCACATGGAAGTTCAAACCCCCTAAAGCGGCTTAGTGGAGAGGATGGTGGGAGAGGCTAGTCAGGACTGTAACGGGACTGTTAAGATGGACCTTGGGGTGAGCATTGAATGAAGAGTTAGTTGTACACAATCCTATGTGATACTGAGCCCATAGTTAATTCAAGACCATTAACCTATTTTGCTGATAGTTTGGATGAAATTAATCCTTTGACCAGCAACCTTTCTAAAAGGAATTTCCAACAATGAAACGGTAGATCTGGATGCAATATACAAGATCGACTTTTGCAAGAGAAACAGGTACCTACAAAAACTGCAAGAAGATCTAATACAGAGGTTCAGGAGTGAGTACCTAGCCCAACTAGTACATCATGGACGAACCAGCAGTGTCACGGTGGAAGATGTGGTATTGATTGGATTTAATTCCACAAAACGTATTTTCTGACCTCTTGATATCATCTTGGAGGTGTATCTTGGAGCAGATGGGGTCGGTATGGTAGCCAAACTGAAACACAGTGATGAAGAACGAATCAGGCCATCCCAGCGTATTTACCCATTAGAGCTGTCTACGACTCCAGTGGAATGGCAACAGCTAGATACTGAGATCATCCCAACGCCAGAATCTGCATCGCCACAGAAATAAGTCAAGCTGTCTAAAAGGGGGCGCAAGATCCAGATACCGTCAAGACTAGACTTATGAAAAAACAGTTTATATAAGCATTAGAACTCTTGTGACATTTCAAATAAGGGTTATAGAATTGTAGGTCTAAATATTGATAGATTTAGGTGTTGCAACTGAGAGAAATATTTCCACAATTGTAATGTGGGATGATGTTCGGGATCTGTTATCTTTGTAATATATCCTTTCAGTTCCTTAATTGTTAGTGTTTTATATTATGCGGCATGAAAAAGGACTCGAGAAGGCGGTGACTTAGTTCATTTGGCAGTACCAAGAAGGCAAGTCTTTGTTCATCAGTAAATGAATATTTATGTTTGTGTTTTATATTAAACAATATTATTTAATAAGTTATATGTTATAAATGTTAATAACGTCAAAAGACTAGTGCTTTTCTGAACACCAAGTATATTTGTGAATATCCCATTGATCTCTATAATATAACTGGATGGACATCTGTGGCTGAAATTTTCGATCTGTGGTCTGTATACCATTCTCTAAAAGAGAAGGAAATTTTCGGGTACCTCCTTCTCTCTTACACCCATACAAGGCAACGTGTCATTTTGACATCGCTCATTAATTTGATTGATTATATGAGATACAACAATGTATGATTAGTTTAATGAAATAAATATGTCAATAAAAACTTTGAAGAGCGTAACAAAGTTCGAAACTGGTGAGTTTTTTCTTTAAATAAGTTAATGTAGGCTAATCCATACGATGATTTTTTAAGGAAGCTCGTTTGGAAGGCTTTATCTCGTACCAGAATCCTACCCTATAGTAGTGTTTAGTTAGAATAAAAGACCTTCTAGACGTTCTAAATGGCCGTTTATCCTAACGAAATACTAACATACAGTAGCATAGCTAAGGGGGGAGAGGGGCAATCCACCCCGGGCGGCACTTTTCAGGGAGCAGCACTTTAGGTCTACTGCAACGAAATAAAAGTTTTTATTCCACCGGGGTAGTAGCCTACAAGACGTCAGACGCAATTTTATTGTTTTACTACTAAAAGAAATAAAATGTAAATACATAGCAAAATACTTAAATTTCCATATCATTCAAATTCTTATAAATAAAACAATAAAACTCAACTTAGAATTCTTAAATATATGTATCTAATATCTCAACATGTGGTGTAAACTTAAACGTCAAACGTCAAACGTTTCCGATTCTTAAAACTACAATTATACGTAATTTAAATCTCAGTTTTTTAAAATTATAATCTGCCTAATTTGTATGTATTATTACGTTTTTATGGAAACGGGTTGTTTAGTAATTGAGATTTATTGATATTTTACAAAGTGATTCATAATAACATTAAATAATAAACCTGAGCAGATAAGTACAAGCCTCAGTTAAAAATGTGTATTAACGAAGAAAAAATGCAATACAGTGTAATAATATATTGTAAAATAAAATATAAAGTATGGTTTTATGAAACAAAAGTGTAAAATATAATATAATGTGTAGTTTATATAAATTACTGAAAAAAATTAGGTCTTCTTTTAGCATTACACTTATACTGGAATGCAGCTGATATAAGAAGACAACAAAAAATACGTGGGCTTAACAGGTAAAAAAATACCAATTTAATTGATACTACTACATTAATTAATTTAACTACTGTGATAATTATAAACATAATAAATGTATAGGACATTACTGGAATCCACGACTGTCAATATCATTAGTATCCTATTATTATTATTATTATTATTATTATTATTATTATTATTATTATTATTAGCATAAAATATAAATAAAATTTAGACCTAAAATTACTCGTATTACGATGGATTAAAGACATTTCTTTCAGCTTTGATATTACTAAAAATAAAAATTGTCGGTTTAAAATAATGTTTTTAGTATTTTGCTAGGTAAAATATATTTAGCCTAGAAATAGCAAATTAACTTACTGTAGCCTATCTACTTAACTGCGTTACGGTCAGTGATCTTTATACTATAGTGGGTGGATATAAACACACCACTTGCAACGGACCAAATCGTGATGCTAAAGTTTGTCGTATGCTTGCTAGCGAGGGGACAAATTTAACGGTTTCTTTCAATTTTTTGTGTCACGTGTGTCAGGTGAATAAAGGTTTGTTTTTTATATAGTTGACTTGACTGTCTTGACTGAAAACATATTTACATTAAAGGATATACAATTCAGTTTTAAAGATAATATTGTACAAATAAGAATAAAATCTTTGATATATTAAAATATGTAGCTAACACCCATGTTGTTTACATTCTGCCAAGGCCACAATATATTTAAAATAGGTCATTAGCTTTTATAATGATTTCAGAAACAATATTAAGTTCGGTAACTAAAATGAAAAAGGTAGCTTTAAACTCAATTGGATTCTTTTGAATGACAAACTTTATGTAGTAGTTTTACATTCAAACTATCATTTAAGTTAGAGGCTTGTAAAAAGTATTACTATAATACAATAAATCTGAATTTGGCTCTTAGTTTGTATATCCTATAGCATTCAGAGGCAATATTATACCTATTTAGTGTTCGAGGAACTATAATGAAATAAGGTAACTTAAAACTTAGTTACCTGTGTTTGAATAACAAACTTTGTGTTGTAGTTTTACATTCAAACTATCAGTTAGGTTATAGGGCTTGTAGGAAGTATTACTATATTTCAATATATTTAAAGTTGGCTCTCAGCTTGTATATTGATTTCAGAAACCATATTGTACATAATATTCGATAACCATAGTGAAATAAGGACGCTAAAAACCTGATTACTTTTGTTCGAATGACAAATTTTGTGTAGAAGTCCTACATTCAAACGATAATGTAGTTTATAGGCTTGTAGGAAGTATTACTATTTTAGAATCAAATAGTCAAAGCTATTATATTTGTTTTAGTGAGGATTTACTCGTATCTAGTTATCATATAATAGAAATAAAATAACTATTTTAGCCTAAATCAACTTATTTAAAGAAACAAATCATGGGTGTTGAACATAGTTATGCTCTGCAAACCTTTTATCAACCCATTTATTTAATTTAATTAATCATACATTGATATATCTCTCATTACAGATAAGTTAGCGAACAATGTCAAAATGCCATATTGCCTTGTATGTGTGTAAGAAAGAAAGAGGTACCCTAAGGTTTCTCTCTCTTACCAAATGTTTTGCAGACAACACCTCGAAGATTTCAGTCACAGATTCCCATCATTATTATTATACGCACTTACGCTAATGTGCAATGGGTGGGTGATTGTGAGATGAAATGGAGGACCTACAGTTTAACGTGGAATCCGAACCACGGTGGAGGCCTGGCATTCCTCATGCCTGGCATTCCTCACATTCACAAGTTGTGATTAATACACATCTTGTCAGAGGTGAAGGAAGGGTTTGGCAACCAGATAAGTCTATGCCGGGACCAGGGATTGAACCCCAGACCCTCAGCACAGAAGTCTGACACCTTACCCCTAGACCACCAGGTCACCAATGATTTCCATCAATTTATATTATAGATATCAATGGTTGCTATACTGTAAAGGTGAATTCACACGTGCGCTGAAATTTGAAAGCAGTACAGTAAGTCAGCACCGCCTAGTGGTGCAGCTGTTCACACGCTCGCGGAAAGTTGGGAGTCTCTGTTTACCCATGATGCATTGAAACGTCAAACATAAAAACGAAAATATTACAATTAGTGCAAGTTACGGTATTTAAAATAAAATGAGATATTTTACTTACTGCCTGGGATTGATTTTGTCATTGATAAAACTCATGGCTTCCAATAAACTGTCGTTTTTCATCATCACTTTTGAGATACATCTTGAGAATGTGCTGTGTTTATAGATAACGCATGTTTGAAAGTTTGTGTGTACGCTGATCGGGTTTTCTTGGCCAGTTTTCTGTAAAAGCGCTGGAAAAGATAAAATTATAGGTGAATTTACATGAACGCTGACATTTGAAAGCAGTATAGTAAGTCAGCACCACCTAGTGGTGCAGCTGTTCACACGCTTGCATAGAATCTGGAATATCTGTTTATCTATGATGCATTGAAACGTCAAACATAAAAACGAAAATATTACAATCAGTGCAAGTTATTGTATTTAAAATAAAATTAGATGTTTTACTTACTGCCTGGGTTGGATTTTGTCTTTGATAAAACTCATGGCTTCCAATAAACTGTCGTTTTTCATCATCATTTTTGAGATATGCCATCTTTAGAATGTGCTGTACTTATAAATAACGCACGTTTGAAAGTTTGTGCATGCTCTGATCGGGTCTTCTTGGCCAGTTTTTTGTAGAAGTGCTGGAAAAATTGAAATTATTTCTACTCAAGCAGTACGGGCTACGTTGTCCAAGCAGACTTCTTGTGATTGGATTAGAACTGTCACGTGACAAATCTCAGCACTGCTCGCATTTTACAGCGAACGTGTGAGTCCACAGTATCTCTACTCGAGCAGTGCGGGCTACGCTGGCCAAGCGGACTTCTTTTAATCGGATTAGAGATGTCACGTGACCAAATATCAGCACTGCTCACGTTTTACAGCAAACGTGTGAATCCACAATAAGTTTACTTTCATCTGTATCATGTAAGAGTTTCTAAATTTTGCCACATCAGCACCATACGTTTAAAATAGCGCCATCAAAGTCTATCGATAATATCTATAAAAGTTTTAAAATATGTATTCGGATATATATTGATGAATGATTGTTATATTTGGCATATGTAATTAAAAAATTAATTAATGATATAAAAAAGACTTGATAATGATGTCAAAGAACTTTAAATTTAAAATGTCGAGTTAGGGGTAATAGGAAGTGAAGGGAAATAAATAACTTTAATATAAATATGTCAATGGTATCTTGGCTGGACCATGTTATTTGATCATGCAGGGTGACATTAAGATTGTTACTGATTTTCTTTTACTATAAAAACTAAATATTAAAACTAAGACACATTTAACCATCTTGAACATAATATTCAATTAACGATTATATTTTATACTTTCTTGAAATGTTAAGTAGTCCATAAAAAACTTGAATGCTTCTACAACGATCAGAAGGGATTAAGAATTTTTTTTTATAATAACGAGCCTTTATAAAAAATTAATATCAAACTTTATCACATCTTTTTTTAACTATTGCATACATAATTATTTTTATATTCATTTTTTGAAATGGCTTTAAAGAAAAAGCAACACTTTGATTTTATTGTACCGTGGCTTAGGAAAATTAGAACACTCATCAAAACTATATATTTGATATAAACTTTTTTTTTAATGTGTCCTCTTCAGTTCCAGTTTAGTCTCTAGTACAATAATTATTTGGAAATTGTCATTTGAATAAACGGCTACAGTTAGTTTAGTTATAGGTTTTATTATTTTGAGTACTTTTATAACTATACATTAATAGATAATACAAGACATATTTATTTGAGATAATTAATTGTTTGACTTGTCATATTCTAAAATATTCATTTGCAATCCATGGATTGAACTATCTATGTACGTGTTTATCTGTCTAAATAAAGACTCCTGCAGTGCGAGCACAAGTTTTTTGATTTATTGCGTCATACATTTTTCCGGTCGAAGGTATGACGGCCATTTTGTGACCCGGTGACAAAGAGCTAGTATTAAACTATATGTCATAATCACTATGGCGTGAAAGATGACGTGTAAATTCTACGGCCGCTAATGTTTGAATAGAGTATGTTGGCGAGCATGGTGGCTTTCTTGGCTCTGTTTAAAGAGGGTTGATACTGCCATGATGTAATTGGACATCAATGAAAACTCACCTTATCTTGCCGGCGCAAAACACTGAGCAAGTTGAAATAGGGTTGTGATTACCTGACTAATATTCTTAATAGGCCTATATAACTTTCATTTTATACATACCTAATAATACTATTAAATATATTCATATTGAGCAT
>CABFWB010004870.1:25859-52712 GCA_902151455.1 Timema bartmani | reverse complement strand
TTTTGTAACGTTTGGCACACTGCCTATTAGTGCCTTAATGGGGTAGGGATGAGAAAAATAGTTAAGAGGAAGTGAACCCACATTTGCATGGAGTGAAGATGGGTAAAACCACACTGATAAATCACTTGTGGAAAATCATTCTCAGTTCTCGCGGCCAAAATTCAAACCTCAACCTCCCCTTCAACAGTGATCGATGGATTGCGAGCCAACGACTCAACTCCTAGACCACCATTGCGAGTCTAGGAAGCTACATGAAATAAGTTTAATCAAGCTAGCTTTTTTTCCACGTTGGGTGTTTTTAATTATCATGCTTTAACACTGGAAATTGGCTATTTCATGATTTAATCAAAGACGAAGAGAGGTTGAAGGACAATATTTATTGTAATGCAGTAGCATTTTTGAGGAGAGGGAGGGGTTTAATCATATGAGATTAAAAAAGTCACAATCTTAATATATTTATACTACATTTATATATGAGAAACTTGAAAAATTACAAATTACACGCTAGCCGTTGACGTTTAGAAAATCATAACACATTTCCAAACGATATAGTTATATTAATATAAATTGGAATCAGCGTTATTATGGAGAAAATAAACTTATGTTTATTGCTTTAGGTATTGTACCCTTATTTGTTTTTGTGTGTGATATATTTATAGGTTACACAATGCTTGATTAAGGGCGCCTCGCCCGGGCTCGATTCCCAGTTTGGCAGAAAAATTTATAGTTGGTGAAATTTGAGTTTACCCTTTCACAGTGATAAATTCACGTCTGGGAACTAGATATCGTGCCTGTCCTCGTCTATATGACTAATAAAAGGCTGACCTAAACAATAGGCTGTACACAATAATGGATATAAATAAAAAACCAACATCTAATTTTGGGACATGTGTTATTTATAATAAATTTGTGTCCACTCTTAAACAAAATTTTATCAACCTGCCAGTTATATTTCTGTGTGTACAATAGATTGCTTTTTTAATTGTGCTTGTTAAATTAATTCTAGTATATTATATAAATACAAAAATTTACATGCTCAACATTTGAAGACTTAGTGGGGGAAAAATAAATAAACATGGTTTCCAAGTTTTTTATTTTGTTTTATTTAGCACCGCGTCTTACTACCCGTTCGGTTTATATGCTTAAGTACCAATTGCGCTAATGGACTAGGAATTGAGAAGGTTGAATTTAGAGGAAGGGAACCCGCATTTGCGTGGATAGAAAGAGTAGAAAACCCCTTTAGAAAAAACCACCCCCAGTTCACCCAACCGAAATTCAAACCTCAATCTCCACGTTCTCAGCAGTATAGCTCAACACGAATCTAGCGCATTAGCCAACTACGCCACCGAGGAGGTTTGTTTCCAAGCTAAGAAAATAAATTTTGTTTGTACTACACTGAACACCGCCTTATTTCTTGCTATTTTTATTTTACATTATATTTAATTAGATCATTTATATAATGTAAATGATACAATATAATTAATAATCTTTCCAATTCTTTGAAAGACTAGCTTGTGAAAAAAAAAATCATTACATTTTAAATGTGTTTCCAGCTCTTTCTCTTGAAACAGATTAGAGCAACTGAACTTTAAAATATAACACAGTTCTATATTCTACCCCTCAAACCCCCTTTGCCATCATCAAACCAAACTCACTCACTCCCAAGGGCCCAGAGGCTAAATAGACATAACCACCATTTGTGTTTAGTTATCGCTTACAGGTAACATTTCCAAATTCACACGATGGGAATGCCGACTCTTAAAAAAATGAACACACAACTTACAAACTATCTTAGAGCATGAGCCTCGGCCACAGACAAATAATAATACTTAATTGTCTGTGGCCTCGGCACATTCTATACATTAAAAAAATGAACACACAACTTACAAACTAGCTTAGAGCATCAGCCTCAGCACACTTTATACATTATTGAAAAATAATTGTACGAACTATATTAAAACATGGTACAATTTATGTGAGCATTTATAAACCAACTTAAAACGTGAGCATCAGCACACACTATACATTTAAAAAACGAGCACACAACTTAAAAACTTGCTTAGAACATGAGCCTCGGCGATCTGTATACATTAAAAATAACTGTACGAGCTATAATCACACATGGCACACTTCATATGAGCCCACAGCCTACATGCTAGCTTCTTAAAAATTACAAATATTAAATAATAGTATACAGTAAACATTACCATTTAGCTATCTTTGACGTCACAGAATAGACTTCAAAAGTATTATTTGGTTTCAAAAGTCCTCCAGTAAGCGTTTAAAGCTAGACCTTTTGAGTCGGAGCCTAGTACTCAATTTTCGGGGTCTTTTGAGTGATTTAAAATACGAATATTCTCTAAAAGGTTTTGCACCTTTTCACGTGATTTCTTCAGGCAGCAAACATTTGAAGATGGTGTCACAGTGTTCATCGAGATATACCGTCGGAGGAGGATGAGTCTATCCTCACACGTGAGCACATCGGATTCACATGGAGACCCCGTCACCTCGCTTAGCGTCATGGTGAGGAAACGAATGTGTCTTATGACATCTCCAAGTACAGCGCGTAGATTATCTCCATTTTCCAATAGTTCATTTTTATTGCACTGAGCTTTCGCCCATTTTACTGCAGCGTCGAACAGCTCTAACTCTGAGTTTAAATTCAAATGTTGTAACTCCACGATGGCTAACAAAGACTTTTGGCTCAAGTTAACAAATTCTGGATGATTCAGGATTTTCCATACATTATTTTTCAGAATTATCATTGCTGCCTCTTTCAAATACTCCAAGCTAAATAGTGTTGAAAAATTCAAGGCTATAAATACGTCATCTAGTTCTATAGGCCAGACATATTCAATGCCGACGCTCATTAGTTCTGGCAGCATGTATTTATTAGCAGCGTAGAATACATCCATGGTTTGTTCTTTGGATTCAAAGGCCCATTTGACTCCGTAAATATGTTTTAACATTATGTCTAAAACGTCTGCTTCGATATCTGGTACTTGAATAATTGCATCTTCTTCAAAATCCCCAAAAAACATTCGATCAAACACCGGACTTTTGAATGCTAGCAGGACTTTAGAAGCTCTTTTACAAGTTTTTACTTCAAGCCCCACCGAAAACTCGCAAGCCCTGCACTGTCTAGATAACAACAAATGTTTAGCCCGCTCATATTTTGAACTGTCATCAGTATTGAGAAGTAACAGTTCTTTCTTGATGGCATCTTCTTTTGTTACACATATTTCTGTGTTTTTTTTACGCGGACCAAATGCCACACGCACTTCCAAGGTAAACTTTACCATCTTTAGTAAATCCATTGTCTACATTTAATATATTTTCAATACTTATTAATTTACAACCGGCCATGAAAGGTGATTTGTTTTGAAATACATTACTTCCCGATACTACTACCGATTTTTCCAAGTTGATTTGATTTATAGCTAAAAAGCAGTATTCAACATAACTTGAAAATTCTTCGTTATTTCCTTTATTGTAATGCAGTAATGTATATAAATAATCATCCTTATATTTTGCAACATACACATTCCAATAAACGTTATTAACAAGCTGTTTAGGGGAGCATTCTGCAAACACACCTAATTTCAACCTATCTACAGGAATATCTACTTTGAATGTAGCTTCACAGCAGAACTGGCCATTCTGAAACACAATCGTATGATTTAGAAGTGTGAACATATATTCAAATGTGTGATTTAATTTTCAAAACTACACTTTTATGTCCGACAGCCGGTACGTCTCTAGTCAAACATTTAATAGTAGTTAGGGTGGCGCATAGCTCCGATTTGACCTTTGACGCCGTGAACTACCTTCAAATCACGCTATTTTGGGCAGGTTTTTCCCGGCGCCATCATCCCCTAGTAAGATTTGATCTTAACATAATTTCAAGCCACTTGAATGCTATTTATAAAATCTATTTTGGAAAATATTATTCATCCTTGGCACCAATCTCGCGGCACGATATGTCAAAATTGATATAGACCACGGGTGACGTGGTCAAACACACATCCCTATTGTGCAATTCTTTTCTATTTTTGGTCAAACACGCAACTTTTTTGCTCAGTTTTGATCCTCTTTTGATAGAATACCTTCCCTAATGGCTCAGTTTTGTTCCCCTTTTAGTAGAACATGCATTCCTACTGCACAATTCTGTTCTTTTGGTGGAACAAGCACCCCTATTGCGTAATTCTGTTTCTCTATTGGTTGGAAACGCACCCCTATTGCTAAATTCTGTTTCTCTTTTGTTCAAACACCCACAATATATGTTAGAGTCGTAACCCACCTATTCCTGTTTCTACGTGTCGTGTTTCCGTACTGGCGCAAGGGCTGAGTCATACATATCCCCAAATAGATTCTGACTTAATCAGGGTTGTGAGTGCGACATCGCTCGTAGTATATTCCTGTTGCGATACGTCGTTCCGCCAAACTGGTGGAAAGGATGAGTCATATTTCACAAGATAGATTATATAAATAACATACAAGGGACATGAAAGTAGGTCAAGGTAAAATCTTGCTGAGGGATGACGGCACCTGAGAAAACCCTCCCGAAATAACGTGTCCTGGAAGTAGGTCACGTGGTTAAGAGTCAAAGTGGTGCCATGCACTGCCCTAACTATTTTTAATAGCGTCCAATACCTAGAGCGCAGTTTTATTGACAAAGTGGCTTTCTATCCTCTCTAGAGGAATGTTGGCAGTGGCAGCTCGTGAGGGAAGAAGAGACAAATATATTTTGAAATTCATACAACTTTTTTTCATATCTTTTCATTACATAATGAAAAAAATAAATTAATAGTTTAATTTTGTTTCAAAATTTCTCCATTTTATTGAAGAAATTAGTTAGAGCCTAATCATATCAGCGTATCAAGTGCACCTACTAGTAACGGTAACATGTGCTCACTGCTCGCTGTCGATCTTTGGTTGTGGGACGGCCCTATATATGTATACGTCATAAGGTGAGTGCTATGACAACCTGACGTCATTGCCGTTTTATAAGCGGTAGTTTACTATTTCCTGTGGACTCGGTTATGGAAGAGTCCGTGCTTCACGAAGCCAACAAACTGATCGCGCAGACATATATGATGGAGCTGCTCTTATGTTTCAAAAAGAGAAATAATAAAACATGTTTATTGTTACCAATAAAATACATTTCACGAACAAGCTGCTTCTAATATAACGAATGTGAATTTTTTTTTTGACCAATCTAAATGGGATTGCCGCCCTTTTTCTCCCATTCACTAGACAGAAGAGCGGCTTTTAACTGGATTTAAAATAGCACTTTCTTGTTTTGTTTAAAATTTTATTCAAAAAATAATGCATCACCTTGATATAGGCCTATTATTTAATAGGTTACAATTTCTCCAAGCCGATCCAGTGAAAATTCCTACTGTTATTGATGACTTCGAAAAGGCGATGATCAGATTAAGAAAAAATCCACCCTCTGTGTTCGATAGGAAGAAAGAATTGAAACGGTCGCAGATTGACCTACGCCTAGAAAAAGGTGACGACCAAATGATAAGAATCTAAAATTATCAGCAAAGAAATTTGTGATATAATTTTATTTCAATAAAAGATAGTCTTGTATTAAAAAACTATCTGTGTGGAGTAAAGATATTTCAGACCGAACGCTTCAATGAACGTAATAAAAAATGTCTCCCGTTAGATGAAATTAACCAGTTTTGCAGTGTATTTCCAATTATTGATAAACATTCTTTTTTTGACAAAGCTTTAAGTTTTTTATTCGAGATTAGAAATAACAGAATAAAATAGGCTGGCCACTTGAAACCATTAAAATTTATACTTTATTTTGGATTGGGTGGTACATCAAATCTTATAATAATAAAAGGAAGTGTTTGTCTGTGTGTGCGATGACCAGCCAAATCTACGGCACTTAGAAATATAAAATTTTTAACATAGGTGGATGGAAAAGGGGCCAAATGCACCTCAAGGCCGGATTTTGAAATCTTTAGTTAGCTTTTTAATTAGGATATTTTTAACAAATTTTTGAAGAATATATTTTTTTATCTGGTTTAGAATTACGTTTCATAGATAACATTTAAAATGAAGTCGGGTACCATAGGAAGGGGGGCTTATATAATTCTTATACCACAGTGGGTCACGGGCAGCACCATGCGGGATTGCTCGTAAATAGTAAAAGCATTAAAAATTCTTGTAACTATTTCTTTGACAACTTTGGAAAGTGAGCGGTGTTTTTCAACCCTGAAGTTAATCAGATCCTACTTAAGGAATGCCATGGTTGAAAACAGATTAAATTCTTTGGCCGTATTGTCTATAAAACAGTCGAAAGATACCAGACTTGAATATGTTACAGAAAAATTCATTTCTGACAAAAAAAGATTAGATTTTTGTCTCAAACAATAAACTTTTAATAAACTAATAATGATAATAGTATATAGTAGGTATAGTATTCAATATAGGGTTAAGAAGCTACTAAGGCATAGTTTTTTGTTTATTGCTGTATGTGTTTTTGACGATTGACAGCCTTTGACACCGAAACAACTTTTTTATACTTTTTAACTTTAGTTTTTATGTTTAATACAAAGTGGTAAAAGGTTGGTACAAGATAAGCTGTAGTATGCCTTATTAGAAAATTTTTAGAGAGCACCCTCCCTTAAGGTTTACTCACGAGCTGCCACTGAATGTTGATTTATTTAATTGGTATTGTATTGTCAGGTGATAGATATCCACTAATATGTCAAATTTTTAAATAAGAACAAATTTTTAAACTTATAAATACAAATAAATACTTAATACAATATTGAAACTCATCGTTTCCTTGGATGTCGTGTTCCTCCCAACCTTCATCAGATTTTCTTTTGAAGACATCCAACTCATCTCTGCAGACACTGGAGTCCTGCGAAGATAAAATAGCATAAATAAAGTGTACCCTTTAGGGCCAGTGCGCTTGCAAGTTGTATAACCCAAAGAAACATAACTTTTTGTTTATAAGATTAGCTTGAGTGGAGAAGAAGCCAACGTTTAAATAAAACCTTAAAGTAAAATAAATGGTACGGAACTCCGCACGGACTTTCTCGATCTATTGTTTTGAAATAGAGATATTTAATCAAAATTCTTAATATAATATACACTAGCGAAACCGAGAACAAAGTGCGATATACATACGTAAAACTTTTTTTGACTCAAGGTTTTAAATTTTATAATTCTATTTAAAAAAATTAACGTCTTTATCTGTATATTTGGACCATTAAAAATATCGATATTGGGTCCACATGAGTCAACACTTTGTATTAAAATTTTGACTTCAAGTTAAAATTTTCGACATTTTATTAGGGGATGCACAGCTTATGGTTATCGCATTGCTACTAAATTTCTCTTTTATAGATTTTTACCAATAATAAAATAGGTAATCATTGACTTCTGAGTCTAAAATGAGAAAGATCGATAATTGCTGTACAAACATTTCCCCTTGGAAGTTGAAAGAAAGAGAACATACACTTTTTGAGAGATTTACTTATTTCTTACTTTATGGCATTAGAGAATTATTGCGTTAAAACTAAGTGGTATCTCTTTACTACTAAAGCTCACAAAATTGTATTAATATATTTGCTAGTATATCAGAAACTGTTTTGGTTTTATAAAAATATATTTCATATTAAAGTTTTTTATTTTTATAAGTACTACCATTTTGCAATGATAAGTTATTTACTATCTCAAATAATTGCGGAGATACGGAAATTTCCACTTCTGTAAAGTACCCTAAAATTAAATTTCATAGGAAAATGAAAATAACCACTCTATTTATAATATTAATCAACGCTTAGATAAGAATTTTAATCAAAGTCATTAGAGTCGATTTTGAGAAGATTGATTTTTTTCTCTTTTCGCTTTTTACTACTAAACTAATCTTAATTTTGGGATTAAAAAGACACACAGACAGACGGCATTGCAAAAACCATTTCATGTTAGATTTTTTTACGGTCGCAATACTTTACTTTTAGTGTTCGAAAAGTTAAAAAATATATATATTTGCGTATAACTTGAAAGTTATTGGTTTTATAAAAATGTTTCGAATGTTTGTAATTATAAATAGATCTACATATTTGCAATGAAATGTGATTTAATATCTCAAAAAGTTTCAGATATATGATAAAAATGATAATTTACGCATCAGACCTTAAAGTAATTTTGCCAAAAATTGAGAGTAACCATTTTGTTTGGAATGTGTATAAATGTTTTGAAATTAAATTTAATCAAAATTGGTACAGCCAATTTTTAGGAAATCTACTTTTTTATCTTTTTGCCCTTCAGTAAACTACCCTAATTTTAGGGTTAAATATCCAATTCCAAAAATCCTTCAGGGCAACCCTATGAAAACACTAGATACCAAGTTTTAGCCCAATCGGTAAAATAGTTTAGGCTCTAGTTGGAGGTATACAAAAGATGGAAATTCAAAAACAACTTTTTCAGATTCGGGGGGCTCATGAAACGTCGAGATTCATCAAAATCTCGAGTTCGATTTTTTTGACGCTCTCAATACTTTCTCTACCTATAAGATAGCGAGAAAGTAAGTTCTGTATACATAGCTATGCGAGTTCATGATTTATTCTTAGGACAGGACACATCAAGGCACACTCCATTTACCCTCAAAAGGTAGCAGTCTTACTTTAACATATTACACTATGGCGTAGCTTTAAGAGCGTTCATCATAGCAGGCCCAGCTCAGCTCCCGGCTCGCGTGAGGTATGGGAGTCAAAGGGAAAAGAAAAGATCTAAGATATGTCAGAGATGTGTGCAGCTCATTCGTATTTTAATGGTTACTCGAAATTTTCCGTGATGACGATGGGGGACAAAGCGACAAAGTTTCTTGTTAATAACTAGAGTACGTTCCTATTATGGTAGGATGAAGATTTGTGCACAATGCTTATCTGTGAAGCCATTCTAAAAGGGTCAAAACAATCTTTTCAATTCAGTTTTTATCCACATATCATTTAATATTTAAACAATAGTCTTTATTAGGAACTTTTATTTAACTCTTTACCCCTATTAACGTTTAATCAGAAATGATCCAAGTGCAATAGTGTTTGTGTAAAGATTCGATTTCGAGCCGACTGTACAACATAGTTGATGGGTATGGGATGCACGATCTTAAGGCAAGTGTGTGCCTGCGATCCGTTAAAACTGCTCTGCTATCGTTCAGGATAAATGACGTGTACAACTAAACGAGGGTTTTCACCTACGTATATTATAGGTATACTCCATTCACGGTAGGAATTACTCTCTGAAAGGTATTTTTTCCTACCAATATCCTACTATATAATAGCTTTCTGGTAGGGAAAAAGACCTTTCAGAAAACAATTCCAACGCTGTACAGACTTTAGCCTCGCTATCCACTCGGCCACAAAGATCGTGCTTTATACAGTGGTCACTGATCACAATTAACTTAATGTAACTTAAGTTTAGTAACGCATAGTTCCTTCTCGTATTTTTAAATTTAATCCATCACGATATATTATGTATTTAAAATAGCTTTGACGCAAAGCTAACTAGAAGAGTAATGGACCTGTGCTGACATTATTTCCATAAGTGGTAAAATTTATCGTGCAAATTCGTATGAAAATCATGTTTTACTAAACAATTAACAAAAAAACTATACACATTATTATTATTATTTGTTTTTGAATATGGTATGTATATATGAGAACCTGTCTAGGTTTTCAAATAATTCATTAGGTGGCTAGAACAGTCATAACAGCTTACATAATAAATAAGTTGCTTAGAAAGTCCATAAAAATGCACATGGTCACAATAGAAAGTGCGGAGTGAAAATGATTTTCCGATCAATATTTTTGGATTGGATTAGATTGTTCTTACACCTGAAGGAAATATTCTGAACTATGGACTATGGCGTGGAGTGGATAAAAGAGAAAAGGATGGACCTTTGAGTGGTAAAGGCAGTAGCTTAGGGTTGCGTTGGTTTGAAAATAATGCTGGGAAAGAAAGGAATACGTTGACTACCCGCCTTGGTGACGTATTTGTCTAAAGCGCTTGTTTCGTGTTGAGCCAGACTGCCGAGGACGGGGAGATCGAGGTTCGAATTTCGGACGGATGAACTGGGGGTGGTATTTCCTAAAATGGGTTTCCACTTTCCCTCAAAGCAAATGTGGGTTCATTTCCTCTAAATTCACTCTTCCAAATTCCTATTCTATTTGCGTAATTAGTACTTAAGTGTATAACCCGAACGGGTAGTAAGACGCGATGCTAAGTAAAATAAAACTACGTTGACGTGTCTTGTCTTGTTTAGCCCTCTGGTTCTTGGAACGAGAACCAGATTAGAGCAATTAGAAATTTAATTTTTGACCCACATTTATACGAGTATCAACAGTGATGTGTTCTAGTTGGTTCAGAGCAATCAATAAAATTAACATTGTGTTTTAGCACCACGTCTTACTACCCATTCGGGTTACACGCTTTTGTAATAATTACGCTAAGGGGTTAGGGATAAGGAAGGTTGAATTTAGAGGAGGGCTACCCGCATTTGCGCATTTGTTTGCCACTTAAGGACTAGTCAAATTTTGAACTAGTCTTGTGTGTCACCTGTTATTTAATTTACGTTTTGTAATGACTTATTGTTATTTAAATATCAACAATAATTGTTATGAATATTATGAAATGTAATGCAATTACGAATGTAATCAAATTGTACATCCATCTATTATAATAAAAGGAAGTGTTTGTCTGTGTGTGTGTTTGTTTGTGTGCGATACCCAGCCAAATCTACGGCACGCAGAGATCTGAAATTTTCAACATAGGTGGACGGAAGGGGGTCTGAATGCACCTCAAAGCCGGATTTTTAAATTTTTAATTAGGGTTTTAATAAGGCTATTTTTAACAAATTATTGAAGAAAATATTTTTAATCTTGTTTAGAATTACGTTTCAGAGATAACGTTTCAAAATGAAATCGGGCAATGTGGGTGGGAGGGGGGNAGGTGGGGGGGGGGGGGGGGGGGGGAGTTTATAGTTCTTATACCACAGTGGGTCACGGGGCAGCGCCATACGGGATTGCTAGTATTTTAATAATGCCTAGATTTTAAAAAAAGGAAATTTGTAAAATGTAGTTTCTAATTTTCGATAACTTAAAGTAAAGACATTGAAAGTAAGTTAACACATAACAGTGGAAAAAATAGATGATTAATCGATATAAAACCATGTTGAACTAAAAAAAAACATGCGTAATTATTTTTTTATCATTTTGAAATATGTGGTTGTATTTTGCTAGTCAACAGCATACAAGATAAACTTAAGGTGTGAGGAAAAGCGAGTTAAGGGCAGTGTTTTTGCAGTTTTTATAGCAAATCTTTTTTTGGCCAAAATAAATAAAATATTGCTCCAGTAGAAACATAAGAGTTTAATTTCCCTCACATGGTGATATAAACAGTTCTTAAATATCTGTCATTAGCATAGCTGCCTTAGATAAACAATTTTTTAAATGAAGAGATAACGTTTTAATTAAATTTCACAACACCCTTGATAGATATTCAAGAATTGTTGATGTCACCACGTGACGAAAATTAAAATCTATATTTCAGATAATTATTTTATTTCTTTTAACCGAAAAAGTTTATAAAAAACTGCAAAAACACTTAGCTTTAATGGCTTTTCCTAAATCCGCAACTCAGGTACGAGCCACATGCCTAGATGCATTTGATGGATAATATAAAAATTAATTGTATATGATCAAAGCAAAGACCTTTGCTTCTCCTGTTTCAGACTTAATTCTCATTCAAAACTTGACCTTAGCACACCACTATCAAACATATTAAAAGTGATTAATAATTATTTATTACTACTATGTAGATTAGAGCGTATACTCACACTTTATTGTTTAAAACACAGCGAATTTAAAATGAAACTGTTTCCTTATTAAAAACAACAGCAGAGCGACTTCACTTCTATACTGACAATAGTTGAACTGAGTCATGAATGAACCTTACTTAGGACTGACACAGCCATTGAACCCATTTGACTGTTGACCACCAAACCAACATTTCTCACCTGTTGTGGTCACTCTGTGTTTGATATATATACTTATTACTTATAGACTGCGTATCAATAATTTTACCGTTTGTTCTATATGGGTGTGAAAAGTGGTCTCTTACCTTAAATGACGAAAACAAATTTAGGGTGTTTGAAAACAAGGTGCTTAGTGATTGGAGGAGGTTACATAGTGATAATTTACATACCTATACACATCACAATACATCGTTAGATTAATCAAGTCTGACAGATTGCGGTGGGAAGGACACGCAGCGCGAATGAGAGAATTTAGAACCGCGTTCAGGTTACTGATTGGCAAACCCGATGGGAAGAGACCATTTAGAAGATATAGACGTAGATGGTTGGATAACATTATAATGGACCTGAAAGAGATAGAGTATAGTGAGGTGGCCTGGATAGAGCTAGGGACTGGATATAACTAGCTCAAAATATGGATAGGGTGTAATGAGATGGACTGGATAGAACTAACTCAAAATATGGATAGGGTGTAATGAGATGGACTGGATAGAACTAACTTAAGATATAGATAGGATGTAATGATATGGACTGGATAGAACTATCTCAAGATATGAATATGATGTAATGATATAGACTGGATAGAACTAACTCAAGATATAGATAGGGTGTAATGTGATGGACTGGATAGAACTCAATATATGAATATGGTGTAATGATATAGACTGGATAGAACTAACTCAAGATATAGATAGGGTGTAATGAGATGGACTGGATAGAACTCAATATATGAATATGGTGTAATGAGGTGTACTGGATATAACTAGTTCAAGATAGAGAGAGATGGCGCTTTTTAGGAAATGCAGATCCCATGATTGTAACTCTTCAGAGTAGAGTCAGGCGCTACAGTGGACAAATGGTCTAAGGCGTCACTCTCATGTTGGACTGGCCGGCTCATGACGGGGAGATCAAGGATGGACTCCTGGTCGGGTAGGCTGTGGGTTTGTTTCCTATATGGTTTCCCACTCTCCTCCCACGCAAATGCGAGTATATTACCTATAAGAATCTTCTCCCCATTAGATTAATTATATATTATGTGTATAACCTGAACAGGTAGTAAGACTAGATGATAACATAAAGAGTTGAGTCTTGGTAAACATTAAGTGAGAGGTGTGTCCTACGTAGATGAAAAGCGGGTTGTGCGTTGGGGTGGACGAGGGAGCCGGGGGTTGAGGGTGGCATTCGAAAAGAGTCTCTTTCTCACGGAATGGATAAAAGTCTCCGTTTCGGAACCTCTTTCCGATGAAGGTCCGAACGCTCGCGGGCGTGAAGAGAAACCGCCTTAGCGTGTCTGAAGACAGGTAGAAAAATAAATGGAGGCGAAAAAGCGGTCTAGTCCCGGCGCCTACTAGACAAACACACACATTAGTGCATATAGGGGCTCACAGATTTTCAAAGAAGAGAGAGAGAGAGAGAGAGGGGTGATGGATAAAACAGGATTCCAAAGCCCAGAATGCCGGCACCGCACTCGGCCAATCATCCATTAAGGAGCCTATTCCCACCTGCGGGGCCCTAGTTTATATGAGAGGAGTGGCAAGTTTGTGTGAGGGAAGAAGGGGGAAGGTGGTTTATACCACCTCTTGAACCTTAGCTTCATTCCCCCTTCGATTGAAGAGCCCTCCCCAAAGGGTAAAATAACTAGTATGGGGGTAACATCATGTGATCCGCACTTAATAAAAAGCGCCACCTCTCTCTATCTTGAGCTAGTTCTATTCAGTCCACCTCACTACACCCTATCCCTATCCTGAGTTAATTATATTCACTCTACCTTATACCCTATCGCTATCTTGAGCTAGTTCTATCCAGTCCACCTCATTACACCCTGTCCCTATCTGGAGCCAGTTCTATTCAGTCCACCTCATTACACCCTATCCCTATCCTGAGTTAATTTTATTCACTCTACCTTATACCCTATCCCTATCTTGAGCTAGTTCTATCCAGTCCACCTCATTACACCCTATCCCTATCTGGAGCCAGTTCTATTCAGTCCACCTCATTACACCCTATCCCTATCTTGAGCTATTTATATCCAATCCATCTCATTACACCCTCTTGAGGAGTTCTATCCAGTCCACTTCATTACATTCTATCCCTATCCTGAGTTAGTTCTATTGTGTCCGCCTCATTACATTCTATATTTTTCTTGAGCTAGTTCACCCCTCACACCTCAACCCCAATACGAGGACCTGAGGATGGTGTAACTAACGCCGAAACATGTCGTCACATTAACCAGCCTAGAGGCGGTACAAGTGTCTAAGGAGTGGAATCAAAATAACATTTAAGGAACGTCTCTTTAATAAAACCATTCAAGTTACATTATAAGTAACTTTTTTTCGTCTACACTTCTTATTAACATCCAATCTCATATATTTAAACAACTTATAATATCCAAAATATTATAACTATATTGATTGATCTGGACAACACATCTGCTACTACAATTTTGTAATGCACTCTTTCTTTTGTTAACACAAGTTTTTAACCTCTTGACCATGATAAAAAGTTCTAAATAATACCATAATCACTTATTTTAACTTTGTGGACTATGTTATTAGATCCATTTTAGTTTCAATTTTAATGTGTTTCATGTGTAATTCAATTTTAATATGTTTCATATGTGATTATCTCATCTGCAATTCTCATATGTGAGTGTGTCACAAACTAAGTACCTGACAAATTACTAACTTACTATCGATTAACTTTTTTGTATCTTATTAATTGTTTGCATTTTGTAATAGCCCTTGCTATCTATTTCCTAGATTCTATTAAATTGATCATTCATGTAACTTGAGAAGTGTATCAATCAATCAATCAATCAATCAATTGTCGTTCTATCAAGTATGTTCCTTATAATATTAATTTCATACTTCTCCTTACTACAAATTAAAATGAATTTAACTAATATTACCTAGTTTTAGTAAATTCTTATTCACCTCATTTTGAGAAAGTGCTAAAACTAGTTAGTACAAACTACCTAGAATTTACTAGTTTTATTCACTTCACCCACTATATTTAGGCAAATTTCATTTTACGACTGTAAATACAAGACAGAAACTAATTTATTTAATGAAAGGTTGGAGAAAAATATCATATCATTACATTTAATTAGTAAGCAATAGTTTTTTGGTTATTTTTAACATTCCAAGCCTCATAATTCTTGATAAATAATTGTTCAGGTTTGTTGTTTGTTGTATTGACTTAAGGTTGCTACAGTCTACTTTTCTATATAACTTGTGTCTACCGAGAAAATAAATACAGCATAGTATGGATATTTTATCTTAAGCATTCCAAATTTTCGTATTAAATGTGGTCAACATTCTTTAATTCATTATTATGATTAAACTTGAGGCGGGAAAAAAATGAGGTTAAAAAATGAATTTTTTTGAAATCCATGGTCAATAATACTTTTTTTTAAAATAGCGCAATGATTAGAATTTTAGAAATTGAACTTTTAACTCACTCTTATAATTGTTATTTTATTGATAAAATCTCTCCTTAAAAGACTGATAGTGTGCCTTGACAATTTTAGCGCATAGTTCATTGTGCCCTCTATTGAAAAAGGTTTAAAATCTTTGGTAATGAACTGGCAATGAACTGGATTGCTGATGACGGGGGGTTCGGGGTTCTAACCCCAGCTGGGTGTACTGGGGGTGGTTTTGCCTGGATTGTTTTCCACTCTCCTTCCACAGATATGTGAGTAGCCTACATTTCCTATATTAGAAAAAAAATTAATTGAGATATTTAACGTGCACTTTCTGAATCGTCAGTACACGAGAATTCATATAAGCAAGAGCGTAAGATCTTAGCAATTTTGCTGGAATACCTTCCAGGGTTATTCTACAGCCACAAACGACATGGGACCGACGGCTTTACTTCCCCCTCCGAAGGAAGTTGTGCTACGGATTTTTATCGCTCGAGAAAAGTCGGGGTTGACAGATTTTTCTTATTTATATTAATAGATATAAATGAGAACTATCCGTCCACCCCAGCTGGGTTTGAATCCCCAAACATCGGGTCTTGAGGCAAACACTTTACCCCAAGACCTCCGAGGTCGACTACATATTTTCAAAAATTAAACCTTGTTCATCCCTAAGACACTAGTATAACTAGCTCATATGTGTATACTCCGAATGGGTAGTAAGACGTGGCGATAAGAAATAAATCTGGGCTCTGGTGGAAGGTCATTGCCCTCTTCCCTTTAACCAGTTGTTTCGCTATGGCTGCCCTCTTAGCCCCATCACTACAAGTATCTATATACTGAATTAAGTTAGATGAAAAATGTTTCGTGGCAGATAAGGAGGGGGTAGAGGAGATCGTGGGAAGTGGACCTCCCCGACCTGCCCTGACGAGTGTCAGTGTGGCCCGGGCCAAAACGACATCTCCAAACGGGCCCGCCCGTCTTGAGAGATGGAACAACTGCTCATTCCCACACTGAGCTGAGACCTGGGTTGCGTCCATGGGACGAACGAGTGTTGATTTAGATCAGTACTGCATCCATAGGCCACGACTCTTAGCGCCTAGCAGTGGCGTAACCAAGGAGGAACAAAGGGGGTGGGATTCACATCACCTTCCACCCCTGATAGCAAATGAAGGTGTGACGAATGTATTAACTAAACTATGAGTGCTGCATAGGAGAGCACTGAGTGAAATACGTTGCAAATATTTAGAAATCTTGGATTATTTATAAAGTTTTTAATATTTTTAATAGACTATAGTTTTTACCAAAAAATAGGCTAAAGTTCAAATTTTAAGCTCAAATTTTAATTTCAAAGTGTTAAAAAAAGTTTGACTACTTACATAAAGCTCAGTTGGTAGCGTGTCTGTCTACTGAGCTAAGGTTCCCGGGTTCAATTCCTGGCATGGCCGAAAAATTTATTATTGGTGAAATGTGGGTTTACCCTTTCATAGTGATGAATTAACGGTCGGGGGCTGGATGTTGTGCCTGTTCTAGATTTAAGTTTGTTTATAAATACAGTGTACTGTGCTGATATAATAAGTCGGTTCAAAAAGTGCACGTTGAATACCTAAATTAAATTAAAAATGAACAAACTTAAATAAAATCCTATAAAACAATCCCACATTATCTTAAAAATGTTCTGTTGTGACCCTATCAAAATATGACTTTATTTAATAGAGAAAGGCTATATCTAAGTACCTGAACTTTTTCTTTACGATAAAAAGTACAGATCTTGGCGTAAAGCACTTTTTTTTTTTTTAACTTTTGAACTCTTCAGAAAACTGCCAATAATTTTCGCCTACATTTTGTTTAAAACGATATTTTAAAAATATCAACCTACTTCCTAAATAGTGCAGGATTTATTAACGTCTGCAATGCCTATCATTTATCTCCCATGTAGCACCCTTAAGAGCAAGCTCAAGATTTGATATTCAAACAATATACACATTAATACTGCCGCTGAAATTCCCTATTTGAAATAAATTATAACATCGATACAATATACTTCCCATCCTTTCTAAAGTAGTAAATACCCGCTTCAGTCGCCGAATGGTCTAAGGCGTCACTCTTGTGTTAGCGATGAGTGATTCGATTACAGGTCAGATTATCTCTTGATATGACACCTACAGTAGGCTTTTGGTAGGAAGACACTTTAAGAAAATACAAACATTTCTTTGTGCGGTCAACAAAGATAAAATGTTATCACATTATTAGTGTTATTGTATAGGTATTGATGACATCTATCAAATGTGGTGGTTGAAGAACACATTGTTTTAAACATACATTTATGAAAATTGTATTAGTAATTTTCATAACTGCTTGAAAAAAAAACTCCTTCCTACTTTAGTTGGACTGTACAAACAATCATACCCGCCTCGGTGGCGTAGTTGGCTAACGCGCCAGTCGTGTTGAGCTCGACCGCCGAGGACGGGGAGATCGAGGTTCGAATCTCGGTCGGGTGGACTGGGGGTGGTTTTTCCTAAATGGTTTTCCACTCTCCCTTCACGAAAATGCGGGTTCACTTCCTCTAAATTCAACCCTCCCAATTTCTAATCCATTAGAGTAATTAGTACTTAAGCGTATAACCCGAACAGGTAGTAAGACGTAGTGATAAATATAATAATTATTATTACAAACAATCCTCCAGTCACAATAGTCTAGCCCTTCAGATAATTCCTGTTTAAATAAGTTAATATTGCTGTGATTTTAGCCACTTAATTACAAGAGGCTATCTTAATTGAGTACTTAACACCTTTACGGTAAATTATACCTAAATCATTCACACTTCAGTTGCATTTTATTACCTGATAATCTGATACACTTTATATGTAAATAAAAAACGTTTATGTTTATTACTTTTACCACCCTGTCAATGTTATCCACAAGAGGTGGGCGTCTTCCGATTATTTCTCACCTGCCCATGTTTTTTGAAGTTTGGCCTTAGGTATATTCTAATTTTTATAGGAATGGCTTTACTGACAGCTATAGAAGCTACTAAATATATTTTCACGTATTCACACGTTTAGTCATGTGATACGTGGCTGTCACTTTAGATATCCTAAATATTATCAATACCGATAAAATTTCAGTTAAATGTTATCAATGTTGGCCGAAAAATACATATTTGTA
The DNA here is from genome assembly GCA_902151455.1 of Timema bartmani. NCBI lineage: Eukaryota > Metazoa > Arthropoda > Insecta > Phasmatodea > Timematidae > Timema > Timema bartmani. The sequence continues at coordinate 34,059 of CABFWB010004870.1, read as the reverse complement.
TTTTCTTAAATGCCTTTCCTATGTGCACCGTAGTTTATCGGATCAAGATATTTCTATGTAGAAGATTATTGTCACTGTATAAAACAACGTAACTTCATATAAGGCAAGGTCTATCTATTAGTTACAGGCTTGTTCACGGTAGCCATTATGGTTTAGGCCCCCATTTGAAACTAGTAAATTCCTTTTTCTCTTATGTTAAGGTTTGGTTTATATTAATTAGTTCATTTATAATGACGAGTAGTGAATAACTCATAATACATATTAAGTTAAAAAAACTATTTTTAATCATAAAGCTCATAATCAAAACGAAATGATTGAATTGTCGATGGTGTACATTTTCTACAGTAGGTTAGACTTTACACTTTATGCATGGCCTTAAATAAACGTATATATTAATAAAGTTAAGTGTAAATAATGAATAGAGTAATTGCCAGGAGACACAACAGACGAGAAAATAAATATCTAATTTACATAATATATCTGAAGATTTTATTGTAGTTATTAAATGGGTAGCCTATTAACAGATTTCCTTTGCTTCAGTGTGAATGAACAATAATTATAAATGTGGTTGGAAATTAAAGGTGAAACACGATAGTAATAAATTCAGAACTAAAGAAAGAGTAAAATATTAGCTTAGTTAATATTAGTATTAAGTTTAAAAGTGCATCTAAAAACATTACTAAATAATTACTGCACACATTACTTAAATTTGATAATTTGTTTTCAAAAATACCAATAATGAATGTTTTTCCAAGCACGACCTTAGAGGAAGTATTTTTAGATATATTATTAGTTCAAAGAGATTACATACCTAGTTCTAGAACTAAATGAATTTCGATAATATACGTATGCCCATCATCCTTACTTCCCAATATGAACATGTGTATTTTTATTATGAATTGTGCGAACTGTGAGCTATGCACTATTCGTTATTGATAATGCCTTACGTTTTATGCGTCGATCCAACCAACACACTAGGACCTAGGTAAACAATATAGTTAGAACTTATAAAGCATGCATAAAATCTACGGCCAACAGAAACAGCATATTATACCGCAACACACAACTTTTTTTAACCTTTAAGGACGTCACGGTCACAAATAACTATAGGTAGAGTCCAACTAGAAAGAACTGACTGATTAATGATTATATGTCGTGCGCTTTCTGGTGTTACAAGCCTGCGAATGTTCAATGTGTTCAAATTAAGTCCCATCCAAAGATAAAATAATGATAGGTTAGGACTATTTATTTCCAAAACACAGTAAAATTTTTTAGTTACTAGACACAATGCTACTGAGCGTAGAAGAACAATTTCTCAAATAAATACATGATTATACATGTAAGAGAGAGAATACCACTTAAAATTACATCGATTTAGTTAACCTTTTATAATCTTATATGATTTTAAACGAATTTCATTTGCTATTTTATAATAGAGTTTATTATGTTATCACTATAAAATAGTCAAAATATCAATATTTTGTTATTTTTCATTATGTATTTAATAATTATCACTATTTTACTGGGTTTTTTTTCATGTCATATGAGTGTAGCGGAGACTCAAGACACAATGGCTACTATATATTGATTGCTCGCATGCTTAATTTAATTATTTTCTATCACCTCATACATATGTAACGTATACGTCTATAGGCCTATCTATACTTTTGCTAGAGAATCACAACACGCAAATGCTGATAGAGATGATTTGATCTCTTTAACCAACCTCGGAGATTTGTTTATAATATTATTTATTAAATACAAGTTCTATTTTACATTGCGAATATATTTTTTTCTCTGTTATTTTTTTTATCTAAAAACAACATCAATGTCTCTTTCTGGAGATAAAAAAAAACCCTTCTTTTTCTAGTATCGTTTGGTCGAGTGTCATGTGACGCACTTGAAACATTAAAGAGAAAAGAAATTTAAGTTTGAAATTAAAGCCATAATGGCGGATATATAAACCTAAATCTACTCTATGCGTGTCAAAACAATAGACGGATCTTGGGGTCGGATTATGAAGTAACGTAGTGTTATTCGATGTCCTATTGTAAATAGTTAACTTAAAAAAAGTCTATGTAAATGAAAGTTTATTATACCGGGACTAATTTTAACCAATCTTTTGAGCCTTTATAAGAGATCTTCTGTGTTGGGTAAATTTGTAATTTTGATGCAATTAAATATATTATTCGATGTCATCATTAATAATATGTACAGACACTGACCTATAAACAAACCATTTACTGGTGAAATTTTAAAATAACTAATCTGTTGGTAAATAGTAAGAAATGTTTTCCAATAAAATTTCATTTTATTAAATTGCCAACAGCCGTTAGCATGTTGATTAGTTGTATGAATCTAATTATGTTTTATTCACTAATGGTGATAACTAACTAGCCCACTAATATTTGTCAAAAATTAATCTGTATTCAAATATAGTTTTATTTCTAATAATTATTTACACATCCAGTTAATACTAACACTATGGGCGTATTTTTCCGATGGCAAAATTTTGTATTTTAATAATCATGAGTTTGTATTTAAAAAAAGGATATTCTGTTACATTTTATTAATTGGAAGCATATAGGTCTAAGCCTACAGTCACTAGTCTATAAGCCTACATAATTTGCTAATACAAATATCAAGTATGGACTGAGGATTTTTAAATTGTAGTAATTAATTCATTGTTGACAATTGACATATAGTCACTAATCCGACAAAAATAAAATGCTAGCCTAATATAATTTTATTTGATTCATTGTTGACATATGGTCAGTAGACCAATAAATATTGTCAACATATTATTAATGTGTCTATTTATTAAAAAATAACTTTTTTCAATGTTGACACATTTCATTATATGTTTATTAATGGATTGCCAAAAACAAATATGTATTTGATATTAACTGAAGGTATTTGATTAATTGTTGAGCTTTATCTAAATTATTGTGAAGAGTGAATAAAACCTAATAATTTTAGATATTATAAAAACTCTCCGGGCAAGTTGTCACCTGAGACAACCAACACCAACACTTGTATGCCAAACAACTACGCTTCAGTCACTCCTTTAAACTGTTCTCTAATTTGTAATTTATGCTTCGTTTAGTAACTTAGCTGAAGAAAACCCTATAAGAAGCACGCACCCAAACAAAAAAATAATTATATTCTACAAGTAGGCTAATTATGATAATAGTTGTGGCGTCTAATGACAATAATTTTGACTGCCCATTGTTTTGACCAAAGATTGATTATTATGACTTTATGACTTTAATGATACCCATGGAAGAATGAAATGAATATTTTTCTTAGTTTTAATGATGTCTCTTTGTAATGACTTGTTAACACTTATTTTTTTAATTTTCATGTTCATTTTGTCACCTATGACAAAATAGAATCCGCAAGGCCTCAACACACATCCGTCCGTATCCATAAGCATAAAATTTTCCCGATATCCGCATCCTCGGATATTGTATTATTTCTTAAGGTAGGGATCTAGCGGATGCGAGAAAAAGCCAATGTTTTTGCAGTTTTTTATAGCAAGATTTTTTTTGGACAAAATAAAAAAAATATTGCTCCAGTAAAAACATAAAGTTGAATTTTCTTCGCATGTTGACCTCAAAAGTTGTTGAATATTTGTCAAGAGTGTCCTAGAATTTAATGACAACTTTTTCTCTTCATTTAAAAAGTTTATCAATTAATGCCGCTATGCTCATGATAGATATTCAACAATTGTTGATAGTATCACCATGTGAAGAAAATTAAACTCTATGTTTCTACTGGAGCAATGTTTTATTTATTTTGTCCAAAAAAAAATGTTGCTATAAAAACTACAAAATACTGGCCTTTTTTTCGCGTCCCCTACATCCCCACGTTAAGGTCAGTATTTTGCGCAGTTTTTATGATAAAAATCCTTTATCGGACAAAATAAATAAAATATTGCTTCATTTAGATACGTTTAGTTTAATTTTCCACACATAGATATCTCAACAGTTTTTGAACATTTGTCATTAAAATATTGGCATTTGACCTGAAAACTTTTTAAAGAAAGAGAAAAAGTCCTGATAAAATTAAGCAATGCCTAAGACAGATATTTAAAAACAGTTGAGATTACTACGCGTAAAAAATTAAACTAAATGTATAAACTGAAACAGTATTTGATTTATTTGGAGCAAAAAAAGGGTTTACTGTCATAAAAACCTCAAAATTCGCGTTTAATTCCATTCCTTCTTAAGTACGTATCTAAATTAATGGTTTAGTTGTCTGAAAATGTAGATCCTCAGTCGCTCATCTTATTAAAATGCTCTTTGGGTTCTAATAGCCCCCATATCATTGAGATACATTGAAAATAAAACTGCTCGATTTTAGCAAACTCGCGAATTTGCGTATTCCCGCCATCTTGTTCTCTCTGCCGCGCGCACAAGGTCTTCCCTCCCTCCCTTTTAATCTCCCCTCCCGCCGTTCCTTGGTGAGGCTCGATGTGTGGTGATTGGGCAGTGAGGGGGAGCCGACTGGACACCAACAAGCGACCTCTCGCGAGCGAGGCCGACAAGTTATACCAGAAACCGCGAGGGGTCCTCTTATGACGTCACCCGACTGACCAGTCCGCGCGTATCCACAAGAGAAACTTCGACTGCGATCCAGTGTTGCCAACTCAGATTAACGAAATCCCGACAAAAGTGAATTTTATTTAATGCTCACATTTTCCGACTATTTGAACTAAATAAAGCTATATTTTCTAAAGCTCAATTTTAATTTTTAACATATAGCCTAAGTTTCGGTATGCAATAAATTGCAGCGCAGATGTTCAGATAAAACGCATTATTTAATTCTACGATACGTTATTTCAAAATATGGCTCTTACCAAAATAAAGTAGAAGGATTCCAACAGGGCTCTTTTTCCTTAACAACCCTATTGTTTAAATTTTATTCATAGAAAAAAAAAAGTGTGAAAATATTAAACTGTCTCATTTTCAACGACTTTTTAAGCATATTTGAGTAGCTACAGTAGCCCCATGACTTCTTTGGTGCTGACTGACAGCTGACGGCTTTGAAAAGCTACCAGACCAAATTATGTATCCCTACGCCGAACCATATGATCTGCAAAAAACATGTGTTTAGCAGCTGTCACTTCTGACAGTCAAAATTTAGGTATATACCTAAATGTTTACTGTCAGAAGTCAGCTGTGAACTGTCAGTCAGCACCAAAGAAGCCATGGGGCTACTGTATGAGACTAGACTTGATGAAAAAGACTTCTATATTTAGCCTTCCTCTAACAAATAATCATTTTTGATTGGCTCACAATATATATTTGTGAACTAGCAGCAAGCTTTCGTAGGCTAAGGACGAAAGGGAGTATGAGCTTAGCTAGAATAGAGAAGTAGTTTCAGAAAATGATACATCCGTGTGACCTGACAGTAATCGATACTTTCTCGCTGACCAAGGTGGCTAACTTAGTGTATGTCTACTTTGAATTTGAGTAAACATATGTTCAAAATCCTCTGAACAAAATATATTCTGATGAAAATTAGGCTTATTATTATCATAATCATAATCATCATCATCATCACCTTATTTTATAAAGAGAGAGAGAATACCTAGTTCTTAAGATAATAACTAGGCCTATAGTTTCCCTTGAAAAGAGCAAAAGAATCCCTTATCCAAAACTAAATTGCCATTTAGGCCTACCTATCTTGCACCTATATAACTTTAAAATCAAGAAAACCGTTTTAAAAAAACCCACGCAAAGTAATTTTCCCCACTAGGGAAAAAAAGTTACAATAACAGTAAGTTACTGGTTAAAATGACAGTTCTGAGCTACTTCCCCTCCCTTCCCCCCAACCCATAAGGTTAACATTAATTCGCCCCACACTAAGTAACTGTTATTTTAACCACTAATAATAACATTTTTAAAAAAAGGCTGGAAACCCCGCTAACTGCTATTTAATTATTTTAGGCCTTAGTCTTACTCTTAAAGAAAAAAAGAGGCTATATCTAATGGTAAAAAAAGCTAAGGGCCACACAAGCGTTTTTCAAACGGACTGGAAAATTACGGACTTTTTTTTATTAAGCCACGTTATCGTTATTTTCACTCTAATGAATGAGTTATGGGTCCCAAGTTTGTTTGAGAGAAAGGGATGAATGAGTTTCGTTGATGAGTTTAGTTTATCTGTTTTACTAATAACTAGCAGAAGTACTTGGCGTTTCCTCTGGTAACCATATTATCCATCGCGTGACTCCCTGGCAACGTTTATTTTTGTTGTTGCTTAAAACAGACAGAAAAAAATCTACATTTTATTTCTTCCAACCCAGATTAAATTTAAAAAGAACTAATTCAAATTTTAAATAATAATAATAATAATAATAATAATACTTTGCATCGCGTCTTAGTAACCGTTCGGGTTACACGCTTAAGTATTAATTACGCTAATGTATTAGGATTTCGGAAGGTTGAATATAGAGGAAGTGAACCCGCATTTGCGTGGAGGGAGAGTGTAAAGCCATTTAGAAAAAACCACCCCCAGTTCACCCGAGCGGGATTCGAACCTCGATCTTCCCATCCTCGGCCGTCTAGCTCAAAACGAAAATAGTGCGTTAGCTAAATACGCCATCGAGGCGGGTGACAAATTTTAAAATTCCGACTTCAAGTTGTTTATGCACAAGGCCCACTAATTTTTAAATTCCAAACCTCTGCGTGCTGTAGATATCGCTTAATGCTCATGACGGATGGACAAAATATTAATTTCAATTATGTAGATGAAAGATTGACTAGAGAAAAATTTAAGTTTTTGGTGATGATTATGTCCCAATTGTGTAATCAAATGCGGGTAGCCCATTCGGCTAATAAAAGGCAGTGGAGGGGAAAAAAAATCCAAAATGAAGGCCTTAAGGTGGGAGTATAGGAACCGCGAGTTAAGGGAAGTGTTTTTTGCAGTTTTTATAGCAAAACATTTTTTGTATAATATAAATTAAATATTGCTCCAGTAGAAACATAAGAGTATAATTTTATTCACTTTGTGGGTTGAATATCTGTCATGAGCATAGCAGCATTAGACGAGAACATTTTTAAATGAAGAGAAAATGTTGTCATTAAATTCCAGGACACCCTTGACAGATATTCAACAAAATTAATGTTGATATCACCATATGAATAAAATTAAACTCTATGTTTCTACTGGAGGAATATTTTAATTCTTTTGCCAATAAAAATATTTTGCTATAAAAATGGTAAAAAGCACTGCCCTTTTCTCGAGACCCCTACACTCCCACCTTAAACCACCCCGATTTTCTATATCAAGATAAATAGCCAAAGGAAATACAATCATTCTATTCCCTTTTTAATTCGTTTGGAATCCGTACCCGACAAACTATGTGGAATGCTTGGAGTCCAAAGCTCAATTGACAGCTATCGAATTTACTTGATTTAATATCCCGTATTCATCCGTCAAGTCATGTGATCTGTGGCTGCCATTCTTGATTTTTTCAACATGTATAAAATAACACTAATGAAATAGTAGAATGTTATCAATTTTTTCTGCACTGTACTTACCTAGCTATCAGTTAAGAGCATAAGTGGACTCTTAAGTGCGTGTAAATATTACTTAGGCATAATAAAAGAGCGGATCAAACTCAGTCCCGTGAGGATAATTGGGGAGATACTTGAATAAAGAAGTAGCAGGTCTGGTCTAGAAAACTAGGATTAATGGCCAGAGGGCTGGTTGTGTTGACGAAATGACACCCTCTATCCGCAAATGTTGGCACTATCATCGCCAACATACAGTGGTCACTCGGTCGGTATAGCTCGCTGGCGGGCTTAAACCATGTTTTTTCTAGTTTTTTTTGAGTTGGTGAACATATAAATTAATACGTTAAAAACCGCTTATAGTTGGTGACGGGGATACGCTTGGGGCCAATCGTTAAGGACGTTACCTACTTGTGACGTCACGACAGTTCAATACAGGTTTTCACCCGCTTCGGTGGCCACGTGGTCTAACGTGCTACTCCCGAGCTAGACTACAGTAGCCCCATGGCTTCTTTGGTGCTGACTGACAGTTCACAGCTGACTTCTGACAGTCAACATTTAGGTATATACCTAAATTTTGACTGTCAGAAGTGACAACTGCTAAAGACATGTTTTTTGCAGATCATATGGTTCGGCGTAGGGATACATAATTTGGTCTGGTAGCTTTTCAAAGCCGTCAG
>CABFWB010004870.1:14669-25615 GCA_902151455.1 Timema bartmani | reverse complement strand
TATATATATATATATATATATATATATATATATATATATATATATATACTATAACTACCATTTCATGTTGGTTTTTTTAGCACCATGTCTTACCAACCGCTCGGGTTATACGCTTATATACTAACTATTACGTTAGTGGTTTTAGGGATTAAGAAGGTTATATTTAGAGAAAGTATACCAGCATTTGGGTTAAGGGAGAGTGAAAAACTGTTTTGGAGAAACTCCCCCCAGTATACCCGACCGAGATTCTAACCTCGATCTCCCTGTCATCGGCAGTCTAATCTACTGTGAGAGTGACACCTTAGACCATGTGGCCATCAAGGTGGGTCATACATGTTTGTATTTTTAAAAGGGTAATCTCCACGTTTTATTTTATTTGTGAAATAATTGCAATTTGATTGTAATCCTATCCCACAAAATTGGTTATGTTGTCAAGTTAACGGTGGGTTTGTTAATAATTTAACCTAAGAGCAACATCTGATTGGCAATCAGTACCCTAGGCAGCCTCCTTAAGGCTGGGTGCTAGTGAGCACGAATTTAGTACGCTAATTTTGCAGTTTTTATAGCATAAACATTTTTTGGCCAAAATAAATCAAATTTTTCTTCTAAAGAAACATATAGTTTAGTTTTCTGCACGTGCTAATCTCAAAAGTTGTTGAATATTTGGCATGACCATGGTGGCATTTGGTGACAAACTTTTTAAATTAAAAGAAAAAGTTGTCATTAAATTCTAGGACCCCCTTGACAGATATTCAAGGACTGTTGAGATTAGCATGTGCAGAAAACTAAACTATATGTTTCTATAGAAGAAATATTTGATTTATTTGGCCAAAAATGTTTATGCTGTAAAAACTTCAAAAATACTTCCCTAAACTCACGCTCACTAGCACCCCATATTAAGAAGAGTCGAATTATTTGTTTTTTGGTCTGTGCTAAGGAGGGTGTAAATATTTGACAAGAAAAGACCTCCTCTTTTCGGACCTCCAAAATGTGGTCACGTCCTTCCAAGGGTCAGAATGTAGAAGACAACGAAGGGGATGCCCGTGGTGCTACTTGTTTCCACAGCGCAAGTTATTCAATGCTGTCTACCACGGGGTCCAGTCATGTTGGACCCGGCTTAATCTGATACAATGTAGGGGTGCCCCAAATCGGTGTTGACGACTAGCGTTTGGTTTGTTCAGTGGCTTTTCTCAAGATTCTCCGAGTGCAGCATTAGAGGTCACGTAATTGTAAGCTTAATTGTATTTAAATTTTTGACTGAGCGTAGTGAGGTCCTGATTAACTTGACCACTGTGCATCTCTTCTGTCTGTACAAATGTTAGTTTCACGATAACTGTCAAATACATCGACCAATTTTAACAAGATTTGGCAGGTACCTTTTTTTTTAACCTTGGCCGTGTGACGTACTTTACCTACTCCCGAGTACCTAGTTTTTCGAACTGGTTAACCGTTTGAATATGGCGGCCGCTCAAAAAGTTTTGATAACTTGAATCTTGTGAACAATGGCTATTCTCTATTAATGTAATGTACTATTTAATTAAGAATTAATTTATTTTTTGTTTAACTTGATCACCAAGAGAAAATATTTAATTCGAATCAAAAGAGAAATTACGGGAGAAATTTTAACGTGAAATAAAAAGAGAGATTTCAAGTCTGTAGTAAATCTAATAACATGTTGGGAGTGAGGTCTACTGTTCGCAGATCTACCAGTAAGACTGTAATTAACGATAAGCACATAGAGGCAGTGAGGTCTACTGTTCACAGATCTACCAGTAAGACTGTAATGACGATAAGGACATGGAAGAATTGGGTTCTACTGTTCACAGAACTACTAATGTATTTGGATTTGAGAGAAATAGGCCTATATAAATACCTGAAACTGAAAGCAACCCGTTTATTTAGATTCCTAAGCTAGTGATTTGAAGAATAATTGATTTAGGTTATTACGTTATACCGACTGAACAAACATCTTACAAACAATTTGATAAAATTATTGAAAGCGGGTTTAGTGGAAACTACTTGTTTTCTGACCTCACAATAGAAACCAAGTTAATATTGTCACTTTTAAGTTATCAATCCTTTTTTTTATAGTAAGCTATTATTATACAGATGTTTACTCGTTCTAGGCCTATATACATCTAATTTATAACACTTTACACTTGTTACCAGCTTAACCTAATCTAATTGCCTGAGCTATTCATAATGATCTTCAGTAAATTGTTAGGTACGTATGGAAGTGTGAGGCTGTTAGACAAGGCTACGCCATTGCTGAGTAAGGGTATAGGTAGGGTTGTGAAAAAGTATCGATATCTTACTAATATCGATATTTTCCTTTCGATATTAGTATTTTTTCCAATACTTTTACTGATATTAGTACTCACACTCCGGTATCGGATCGGTATCGAAATAAACAACTTTTTTGCCATCGTCACTAATGCTAAGGTTAAATGTTTACCAGGGTGGACTGTGGAGGAAGAATAAATGACACTATTTCTCAATCCTCACTCATTTTCTGTTTGACAATCAAGAAGCAACTCTAGCATTCAATCTCTTCTAGCTCATCATAATTAATAGCTATTATTTCATCTTTATTTATCAGTACAGCCTGATGCCTGAGGGTGACAGGTGACCAATATACTACCCCTTTATCATTGAGCACGGTCATCATAAGCTAAACAAAAGAAGATTTTGTAAAGCTCAATAAACTCAACTTAAAGGTGCCCCAAGCAAACGAACCAGAAAAATGTATGTGCGTTGTTTAAGCAGATGAAGCAAGATCGGACGTCCATTCTTCTAGTGTTTGGCAATAGTTAATAATCTATCTTCATGGAGTATATAAACAACGAATGCAGTTAAAAACTGGCACCTCCCAGAAGTGAATTATGGAAGTTTTTTTTAAGAAGTTGGATAGCAAAAAAAAGCATTTTTTTAAATTTGTTTAAAAATATTAAAAACCATTATAATTTTCAGTGTTTGAATAAATATGAAAATACAATTATAATGCAAATTTTAAATTACTATTACGAGATAAAAAAATCAGAAAAATTTCGATACCGATACTTATTGTTATCGATACTTTTCTTTCGATACTAGTACGGTATCGATATTTTTCTTTCGATACTTCGAATGAGTACAGTATCGATACTTTTCTTTCATTGATACATTGAGTTTTCCTATTGGTCCTGCCGCTCTATATTGTAAAATAAAGGGGTGTGTAGCAATAAAAAGTGACTGACTTTCCCATCTTAGTTTTGTCACATTGAGCTGGGCTAAAATACAGAGTCCAAGCTTATAAGCGGTTACCAACAGCATTAACAGGCCCCGCGGTGTAGTGGTCCGTGCACCTGGCTACGAGCCTAGCGGTCCCGGCCTCGATTCCCGGCTGGTACCTTGGGTATTTTCCCCGAAAGGGGAATCACCCCCAATGTTCACCAGGGTTTAGTTAGTTAGGCTTAAGTTAGTTTTAAGTGTTTCCACTGGTTCCACACCCTCATATTCACATCACCATCACCTCATCTCATCGGGACATGGAAAGAGCCTCCGCGTAAAGGATGTACTGGTCAGCACAACGAACCTTCCAGCAGTTAATCTCATTTTCTAGACCGGGGCCGCTACTTTTCAATTCAAGTAGCTCCTCATTTGACCTCATGAGGTTGGGTTTAACCTGAACTCACTGCTTCAGAGAAAATCTGAAAGCTACGGGGATCAAACCAGGGATCTCTGGATTTGTAGCCAGGAACTCCGACCACAAGATCACAGAGGTGTTCTTCAAAGATCAAGGAACATAATAAAATAACTTTTTTTTAAAATTCTTTATACCTTCTCTCACTCCTATTATGTACTTTGGGAATGGTATATTAACGATATTTATAGACTCTTTCTTCCGTGTAAATAGGGTTCCAAGTGCTGACAAATATGGCGCATTAATACATAAAATAGGTTTTAGATAACTATACAAAACTGTAAGGTCCTTTGTCCACCGAGAAAACCAACGTGATGCGATACATCGCGAGCAACTGGTCACTTACTAACTATAAGTTGCCTTGGTTCTCGTCCACAGATGAACCTATTTTCTATCAGTCGTGAGAATGTTATCGTTTGATGAGAAGCTGGTAGTTGGATACATGTACTTAAAAGCTCGTAAACAAGCCAGGAAACAATTTTGGATCAATCCAGATTTTGAAAAGAAAAAAAAGAAAAAAGTGATTCAAAATTGGGGTGATTTTCTACCTCAAGAACAAAGTTTACATAACCATTAAAAGATCGAAACTTAAGCTTGCACAAATGGAAATAAAACACTGCACTACACAAGGGCACGCCGCAACCACTAACAGGCAACTTATAACCTGACAGCCAACATGTTTGGTCTCCTTACGATGTATCGCCCAGCGATAAAGTCTTAGTCTCCTTGGTGGTCGAGTGAAGTGTTTAAACGCAAAAGTTGCCTAGGTAATTGGTTGCTTGGTCAAGAGTGATTAATAGCTTGGTTATGGTCTCCTCGGTGGAAGAAGGGCCCAAGAGTATCAGCAAGTTTGTATGCAAGGCAGATGGATACCGGATGAAGGAAATTAAATTGCTAATTTGCTTTTGGATTTCAATAAGCCAAAGAATAAGGTGGTAACATTGAGATTCCTTTCTGTCCAACGGGAACTATGTCAATCTTTTAAGCAACAAATACATTTATTTTAGCACCACGCCTTACTACCCGTTAGGGCTACACGCATATGCAGCCTACTAATTAAGCTAATGTGATAGAGATGAGGTAGACAGAATTTACGTGGAGGAATAGTGGAATATAATTTAGGGAAAAACAATCTCAGTATACCGGTTTGGGATTCGAACTCCAAGCTTCCTGTCATCGGCAGTTTAGTTTATTGCGAGAGTGACACTTTAAACCATGTAGCCATTATCTGCACTTTTGTTCCAATCATCCTTTCATGTTCACTTCGTTTATCCTGAAAGGAAGCAGCCTCTTATTAACGGATTATACTATGACTGTATCTTATAAGCTACATCATAATGCAAACATTCAAGGAAAGCTTGTTATCTTTCAAGGAAAACGGAGTGTCCCTTCTTTGATGTATGAAATTACACCTCAAAATGTAGAAAACCAGGAGGCCGCCTCGGTAAGCGAGAAAAGGCCACGTAGACGCGCGGTGTTAAGTGGTAAAGCAATATTTAATTATATGATGCATTGTTTCAATATACGGCTCACGCCAAAATAAAGTCGAAATATTTCAACAGGGCTCTTTTTCCTTAACAACCCTATAGTTTTTAGTTTTATTAATTGAGAAAAAAATTGTAAATTATAATATTATCTCATTTTCAAAGACTTTCTAAATATATTTGCGGTAGGCTTGATGATAAAGGGCTTTAGTGGAAGTAGCCTTCCTCTGTAACATATACAGTAATTTTCATAGACTCACGACAGAAAATTTCAAGATATTTGAGAACTAGTAGCGAGCTTTCTTCTTTACCTTGAGATAAGAAGTTTGCTGGTTTTATTTTCACCATGACAACACAAAGGGTTGTTGTAGGTTAAGGGGAGAAATGGGAGTTTAAGGTTAGACAGAAAATAGAGGTAGCTCCGGAAAACGACACATACCATTGTATTTTAAGCCATGTGGCCGCCATAAGAGAACTATAAAAGAACTATTGTATTTTATTGATATTTTGTAAATTAAAACAAACACTTTTTTTTTATCAAATATAATAATTTTTTGCTAAATAAAACACATATTTGCCCAATATATTCGATAGTTTTGTTAAGCCTCAGCTCACTAAGTACGTCGTATAGATATCATCCCAGAATGCCATTCGTTCTTCCTCCACATTTGTCTCTAGAGAGAGTGTTTCGTTAATTTGAAGATAATAAAGGTTGGAAGAAGAGGCTGGGGTCCATACAACAGATCCATCGCCAGGACTCGGGACGCTGAAACATTAGAAACAAATGTTTAGATCAGCGTTTCTAAACCAGTGTGCTACGGCACATTGGTGTGCAATGATTAACTATTTATATTTGGATATTTATATGGATATCATTGATTTATATTAACATATATTTAATTATTATATATGGAATTTAATTTACTACTTTAAAACTATCACAAACTAGCTTACCTTAATTTAACTGATTAAAATTTTAATAAATTAATTTTGTTCGTTTACAGTGTAAACCAAATTGATGTATTCTTAAATTTAGTTTACTACTTTAAAACTATCGCAAAATAGCAAGATGTTTCGGGAGATTCCGGGAGAAGATCAAAAAGAAGAGAAGAAATAAGATTGGAGAATAGACAAAAAAAAAAAAATTAAATTTCATGATCAACATTTTTTTTTTAATGACATAATTATTTGAATTTTAGCTATTGATCTTTTAAACACAATCTAAATACACGTTATTTTAGTGAAAAACTCTCCTTAAGAAAAATTGATGGTTTACTTTGACAATTTTGGATCCTTGCTCAATGTGCCTTGAGTTGAAAATGTTTGAAAATTGTTGGTTTAAATAAAATACGCAGGAAAAAGTGAAAGTTTCACAATATTTACAAACGCCCTTAATAACTTTCCGGAAGTCTTTTAATGCCTTAGTCGTTAATCTTAAGCAGTGGCGGCTTGTAGATATTGCCAAGGAGAGTCAGTCTTAACAAGACTAATATTAAATCCTCCCATTCATTATCAAACTCGTCCTTTAAAGCCAATAATACTCTGTCATTACCGTCTCACCCCGTGGGAAAATCTGTCAGGTTGGGGCTAGGTGACTCCAAATAATTGTGTGGGCTCACCATAGTCGTTTATTGAGTAGGAACTATATGAAACATACAGTGAGATGTAGTTGAACAAGTTACGTTATAGTTAATTGAGAAAGTCCCCCCCAACATTCAGCAGTCCACTTGCTGACCTAGCCTTGATATTACGTCTCTAACTCGTAGCGATGTCTCGCAACGATGAAACGCGACTCGAGGGTTACTAGAATTTTGAGAAGTTTGTGGTGGAGCGAAGGGGGAGGGGGGATCTCCCTCGTGTAATGTAGGGATTCCAAACCCAGAATATTATTCTAGACCGATCATCAACCAGGCAGTGGCAGTATGCAAGACACTAGAAGATGGATCCGTTAATCCAACTCTCCGGTCCTCCCCTTATCTGATATTCCCGAAACTCAGGTTTCAGTGATCGTTTACTAGTATTCACGGTAGGAATTACTCTCTGAAAGGTCTTTTTTTATACCAATATCCTACTATATAATAGATTTCTAGTAGGGAAAAAGGCCTTTCAGAAAACAATTCCTAGGCTGAACAGACTATATTCGCTTTGCAAGTTGGCACAACACCATTTAAAAACAATAGTAATACAGCCTACATGAGATAGTAGAGGAAGCAAGGCTGAGATGATCTGGTCATGTAATGAGGATGGAGGAGTACATGAGATAGTAGAGGAAGCAAGACTGAGATGGTGTGGTCATGTAATGGGAATGGAGGAGTACATTAGATAGTAGAGGAAGCAAGACTGAGATGGTGGGGTCATGTAATGAGGATGGAGGAGTACGTGAGATAGTAGAGGAAGCAAGACTGAGATGGTATGGATATGTAAAGAGGAAGGAGAAGGAGAGGATGCAAAAGAAAATTATGGAAATGAAGTATTTAGGAAAAAGACTGCAATGAAGGACAATAAAGAGATGGGAGGAGTAGATAACCGAAAGTGTGCAAGTGGGAGGAGAGTAATGGAAGCAATTAAAAGAGGAAGAATGGGGGAAGGATAGAGGAAGATGGAGGCATTTTACTAAACTGACCCGGCAACAGGCTGGAAACAGTTTTATAATGATGAGGATGATGAACAAATAATATATGTGCGCGTGACTGCTGATGTAGAACTGACAGTAGCGGCTTGGATTAGGTCAGACTTGGAAACCTTTGTGAGACAAAACACATATATATGACAGCACATAATAATTATATTCTCTCACTACATTATTGTGTATGTTGTTGTGTCTATTGGATAAGGTACTGTTTACTAGTACAGTACTGTAACGTTTGACTCGACCTGGAAATAAACCAAGAAACGTTTATCATCGTATTATCCATTGCTAGAGTGTCATTCAACCACCGAATCGAATAATAAGTGAAACTGAAATACATTTCGATTACTAGGTTTGTGAAAATGTCATAACAACTAGTATTTTTTGTTTGTTTTTTGTACTAAAGTGAACTCACCCAGTTTTGGCAAAGCTGGACCATAAGTTGACCAGCCAGTTGTGAACGTCATAGTTGGCCTCGCCTGGAGTATATGATTCTCCAGAGTAGAACAAATACTGCATCTCATCACTATGGGATGGCTCTAGAACAGAAACACAAGACCAATTTTCTCACAACGGTAAATTAGGGATAAGAATGAAGGCAGGGCAAAATATCCGACGGCAATTTGGTGGGATATTAATGTTACTCTTAGTAGTACGAATATGTTCAATATTACTTTTTACTATTTTGAATTTAATGTAGATACAAATCTATTCAATTTAAAAGTAGGAAGAAAAAGAGAAACTAAGCTCAAAAAGATAGATTAAGTAACAAAGCTACTATAATTGTTAAGTACGATTACTGTCGCATTTAAATATCGCTTTCTTTAATTTGAAAAAATAAACTTTGTCACGGGAATAGAAGTCAGGACCTTTGGCTTCTTGTGCCAATGTTCTTACAACTGAACTATCCAGGAGTCGACCCGAGCTTAGGGTCATTCTTCACTCATATTTTAAGGTAGAATTTGTGATGGACGAACACGTTGTAAAATAAATTTGAGTATCAACTCTTTGGTTTGCTTTTCTATTTCTGTGTTTTTAAATACAATTATTCGAATATTAAAACACCTTTAGTTGGGTTGGAAAAAAAAGTTGCAGATGGTAAAGATTTTTTGGACACTGCGTTTTATTACCCGTTCATTACCCAACATTTTTATAGATATAACCTAAGTCACTTTCGCAAAAATAGAATTATTCACAATCCAAATATAACAGGGAGATACAAATGACCCGGCCACATTTTATAGTTGTGAGTAAATTTGTAGCCTTTCGTCCTCTTTTCTCTCGATTCACATCTCAATAAAGCAATCGCCATATTGGACTTTAAGAATGTAGGCCTATTTAAGTTATTCAAGAAAATTATATATATATATACTAGCGGACCCGATAGACGTTGTCCTGCCTGAACGTTGGCTTTTCGTTTGGGTGGCATAATTGATTTCGATAATAAAACAAATACTATGTGATCATCACAATTACAAATTCACAATGAACTCCAATTAGCGAGTAACACAAATATTACAAATTCAGTGTTTGTCAAAACAACATACAAAATAAAACATCTTTTCATTTTTGGCATTTCGCCCACAACTCCACAAATATCAGCTGTATCGAAAAACAAACATAACTATGAATTATTCTCAGAAGTTCAATTATTCATGAACTTTTCAGAAGGTTTTAACGGTCAATTATTGATGAACTTATGATTTTTTTAACGGTCAATTATTAATATTATATTCATTATTATAAATATTGGGGGGTGGGGGTGGTGGGGTGAAATTTTGAGGTTACATGTTCTGATATGCAAAAAATCTAAAATAAAAATTCCCTAAAAAAAATAATCCTATAACCCGATTGCAGCGCCACCTATTGGGTCCAATTGTGAATCCAAACCATCCACGGACCCACTCAAACACACACAAAAAATTTCATCAAATTCGGTTCAGCCGTTTAGGAGGAGTTCAGTGAAATACACACGTACAGAAGAATTATATATATTAAGAAGATTAGGAAAATAGGAAAAATAACTTTACTTTGATTAGTTCCTCATGATAAGGTTTATTAAAAATAGTTCCATCAACCCTCTCAACCCCCACCCCCTCCCCACACTTTAAAACCCCCAAGCGAGGTAAGGGAAACTTACTGTTGAAGCTAAATTGGTAGTTGTAGATGTTTTCTTATGAAGCTGACTGCGCCTTCACAGTTTCATGGATTCCACAAACAAACATTTCATCTGTGACCAACTAAAACAAAAAAAACCCCAAAAATAACTTGGCAACATTCACAAATTCTGCTTTGATATACATTTAAGATGAGTATATATTAAAATTTATTTATAAATCAACTAAATATATATGTATAAATGTCTACATATAAATATACATAAATCTTGCCTATAAAATATAATGCATATAAATATATAAATAAAGCATAAAAATATATATAAACTTGATGACATTCACAAATTCTGCCTTGAGCGAGAGAGAGAAAGAAAAAAACCACTATTATCCATATAGGTGGGTCCATATTACATAGAAAAATAAATTTCTATCATAAATTGCCAAAGTGTAAATTATAATGTATAGTACGAAGCCTATAAAAAAACCATATATATTTTCACAGGAACCAAATGATTTAACCATAAAGATGTTTTAAAATGTATAAGGGATTTCTATGGCTGTTAGGATATATGCGTGGTTGATAAAACGAATAGTTAGTACTGACGCTGTGAAGAAACATAGGAAATTTACGTTATTTATTCTCACATTGATATACTGATCCTTGGAGCTGTAGGAGAGGGTCTCATTACCAAAGTAGAACATCTTGATTTTATCGGCCACTTCTTTGGACTGTTGAGAGCCCTTGGTTAGACCTAGATCTAGTGGTACAAGTCACTCAAAGTCGTTGGATATGGGCTCCCAGTAGCTGGCTAGACTCATAGCTGTAAGTGAATCAAGACCATTTATGTAATCATATGCTAGGACATTGACGGTGGAACCTTATTTGAGAAGGATACGGGGCCTTTAACCCCCCTCACCAACTCCCAAACAAGAGGGAGTCTGAAGGTTCTTTCCTTGCCAAATGTTTGACAATTGGATGCTCCATAAAGCTATTTATAGGAGTCCTTATCTGAAAGAACGAATTTAGAAATTGT
>CABFWB010004870.1:0-14523 GCA_902151455.1 Timema bartmani | reverse complement strand
TGCCTTAAAATCGCACTTGCTTGTCTGGATAGTTATTGAAAATTAAATGCCTCTGGAAACTATTTGGAGTGGTCCTCCCCCAAAAATGTTTTGAAATTTGAATGCCCCTGGAGGGTTTTCAGGTATTCCTACCCTGGGTCTTATTTGAAAATTAAATGCTTCTAAAAGTCGTTTGAAGTTGATGCCCTTAGAAGATGTTTAAAAGAGTCCTCGTTTGGAAATATTTTGAAAGTGGGCTTTTATAAAAGTTATTTGGAGTTGGTTTTTAATCTAATCATATTCAAGAATATAAGAGGCGAGTGAACTAAATCCATAGAGGGTTGGAGGGGCGGGAGAATTTTTTTTTCTGGTGGTTTGCAAAGATAATCCGAGTGCAAGGACTTTTTACCGTCCATAGAGCATGAGGAGAGCTACTTTGTGAATCGAAGTATTAGTATAAAACATTCAAGCCCGAATTTAAGGGGGGCATAGGAGACACGTGCCCCCTTAAACAGAATGTTTTTTTTTTAGAATAATGGAAGTGTGGGCAGGGGTAGGGGAGGTGATAAGGGAGGTGATAGGGGTAGGCAGTGAGCACTGATCAAGGCAATTGGCAAGAAGGACGCTTGTCAAGGAAAAATATGCTAGCAACTCACGCAAATGTTTCTCCATTAAATATATCTGTTCCCTCCCCCCCACACCCTTAACAATTTTTAAATTCGCGCTTGAAAACATATGTGGGTTAAGAGGTGTAATCATACATGCCTACATGTGAGCAGGAGCAGCAAGCCAGAACAAAATAAGAAAGTGAGGGCAAATACCACCCTTGATAAACTCACATGTATCATTTCCTACAAAGCCGGCTGCTTCTAGAAGGTTGGAACCTGTGATGTAAGGTATCTTGTTGAAGTTGCCAGTAATGAGCATGGTGTAGGGGTTTAAAGGCAGGAAAGCTTCCTCCCCTGATGTTGGATATTCCGCTGTTGGCACAAACGCCTGATAAGTTAGGTGTACAGCTTCCTAAGATAATAGGATTGAGTTAAATCGAAACACACAAGCTCTTCAACTAACCATAAACTTTTCCATAAATACTTACATTAACCTTTTGTTCGCCAATATGCAACAAAAACCTCATCATAAGCGTTTGTAGAATTTTGGTAGGAAGAATCGTAGAAGTTAGTTACTAAAGTCACTAAACCAATTTTAATACATTCATACATAAAGTCATGTTATCTGTAGCAGTCACGTTTGATATATATTATCAATACCTATAGAAAAACAAAAATAAAATAGTAAAATATAATCAATGCTAGCCGCAAAGAAATATGTTTGAATTTTCTCTACTGTTCTTTCAACCAAAATCAGGGTATTCCTGTCGCCCGAGTACAAGCCCATATAGCAATGGGTCGGCAAACCTTTTTATGCCTTGATCGACTTATAAACGTACCAAAGGTCCCACAATCATCCATCGTTCCTCCCCTATACTTTTGCTTCTTTTTATTTTTCTTACACATCTTACATGTATCCCTTAAAATCAACATTCCTAAAATACTTATGTCACCACCCTTATGGAAAAATACAAACTTATATAATGATAAATAACATGTGCATTTTCATATTAAGCTATTTCATTTTCTTACATTACTAATTATGATCGATCAATATTATTTTGGTCACTCTAATATTATAAGAAAATACTTTATGTATTTGCGAGTTTAGGAGACTGAAAGATCGACTTTTAATAATGATGCAGTTTTATTAAGTGATTGATTGAAAATTACCGTAAGATCGACCGGTCGATATCGACCGATTAGTTGCCGACCCGTGCCATATAGTCTAGCGCCAACTTAAAAATAACAGTCTTGTATCGAGAAAGATCAAGGCATGCAGGCGGTCAGGCACCGAACACGAAGCATCCGGTGAAATGCGTAGCGTGCGATTATAACAAAAATAAATTATTTTAAAGTAAAAATAAAAAATATAATCTTCAAACTTCTGGCATAAGCTATTTGGAATGGTCCTCCTCCAAAAATGCTTTGAAATTTGAATGCCCATAGAGGATTTTAAGGTATTCCTATGAAATATATTTAAAGGGGACCCTCCTCCGATTAAAAAATTTATGCCCTTTGGAACTATTTAGAAAGGTCATCTCCTAGTAATACAGTAGAAGTCTGATATAGCACGGTTGTTGGGGAACATACTTCACCCCCAAGTTATAGTTTAACGGCGGTATATTGGAAGGTGACTTGTAGAATTACAAATGATGGGACAGGAGGACGGGGGGAAAAAAACTAAAACTTTATTCACTACTATATGTAAGTTTTCTGCGGCATCACGACACATGCAATAAACTCAAGACTCAACACTATGCGCATGCGTGATACACGAATTTGACGCCTATGGACAAGAGGGGGAGAAGGAAAAAGTAGTAGCTGATTGGATGTTGGGTTTCAAGTTGGTTTATTTTATGGTTTTCTGGTGGTAGGAGATGCAAGCCTAGTGATAGATGGTAATGCAGAATCGCTCTTACCGAATCTCTACATGTAATAATTTTACTAATACAGTAATAATTTCTTTTTTAGGGAGACGTACTCTTCACCTCGTTATATCCGAATCCGCAGTATGTCAGACCACGCTGTATCAAACTTATACTGTATTTTGAAGTTTGAGTTTTATAAAAGCTATTTGTAGTTGGTTTTTAATCTAATACTATTTAAGAACATAAGAGGGGACTGAACTAAATCTAGAGAGTTACAAATGTAAGATAATCTTACAGCTTCTGGTACAATTCCATCGAGGTTATTGACGAGGTCTTCTATTGGCTGAGCGCGCAGGAATGTCGCTAGCTCCTGTCCATCAGTGGTATTCAGGCCGAGCTTAGCGCCTAGGTTGAATGCATACGGCTGCGTGTTCAAATGAAACGCCCCTGGGTTAATGGCAGATCCACTCTGAGAGATAGCACGGTGAAATAAACCTATGGAAGATCAGAGAAGAGATTCTTTATAATATTATCTGATGATTTATGAAATCATTGCTATTATTAGGCCCAGTATTTGCTTCGATATAATTATATGATGACTTAGGACAGACCCACTTCGGTGGACGCATGGTTTAAAGCGTCACTCTTGCAAAAAACTTGACAGCTGATGACGGGAAGATTGGAGTTTGATCCCGGTCGGGTGTACTAAGGGTGATTTTTTCATAAATAATTTTTCTCTCTCTCTCTCTCTTCAAGCAAATTTGGATACACTTCCTCTAAATTCAACCTTCTTAATCACAAGCACATTAGAGTGATTAGTACAAAGGTGTATAGCACGAACAGGTAGTAAGACGTGGTGCTAAAAAAATTATGACAGGGGGTTCCAACCTTTTTCTATCCCAAGGGTCAAATCTGAATAATTATTAGTTTGAACCGAGAACCGAAGATATACAGGGTGATCGAAAAGTCACGCAACCCAAAGAAAAAACTTATATTTTGTGCCATCAATTCGGCATATTGTTGATTTATTCGGCACGCGTGATTCTGGAAAACTACGCACAAACGATTGTTGCCATTCTATGTATGATCTGGCCTTAAAATAATGTTGAACTACAGATGTCGTTGAACTACAGATTATTTTCTGTGTTCTCTCTGTATTTAAGTTAGTGGCACTGTCGTAATATTACACGTTCTCTAGGTTTATGTCACCGGCACTGTTTTAACAAGTTCTATAGATTTATGTCGCCGGCACTGTGTGTGTTCATACGCACAAACAGCTTATATATGACCTACCCCTTGCCTCTTGGACCTCTCGTGACCAGTGTCAAAACCAACAAATCGAAAGCGTCCTGGCGACAGGTGTCGTGAAGGCTAGCTTCCTATTGGGTAGAGGGAGCGTCACTTGATTTTTTGGTAAACACTACGGAGTTGCTTTATGAAAGAAAAAAAAAAAGTTTTAATGGTGCAATCCTTCGACATTATTTCTGAAAAGCGCGTGATTCTTCATGGATGAAGTCTTAAAAGGATAATTTACATCCAGTACTTTAAAGAAAAATGAACTTCATCCATGACTTTTTAAATATATGAGAGGGGTTCAAATCAGTATCATTACAAAGTACATGCAATAAAATATATCTGGATTTAGAAAATAAATCGAAACAAGAGCCTGCGACGCGGACAAACTATACCGAATAAGCCGTCTGCATACAATAAACAAAAAAATAAACTACTGAATAGCCGTTTTGTCGCAATATTATTGGCTGGCAAGAAAACGTGATATCCTTCAATTAACGTTCATGTGATGGGAAAGTTCTCCTTTGAAAAAACTCTTAGGTAAGTGTCAACTGCATCGCAATGGCTTCCATTTAAAAATACGAGAAGAAACTTTAAGTTACGTAACATTCCCTCACTTAAGCGTAAGTCTATCGTAATCCCGGCACTATGCAGCGAATCGTTGAATGACACATGGACAGGGAGAAGATCGCAAATAGCTCAGTCGGTAGAGCGGTCGTCTCGTAAAGCTGGACGAACAGGGTTGAAATCCCTGTTTGGGTTTCATTTTCAAAAATTTACTTCTTAACAACGTCGCCTACTTGGAGACTTTGAAGCTATTTTGTGAAGCAGGTTGCATCTTAACTCGACTCACCTAAGCAGTCTAAGCACTATCACACTTAGACGCCATTGTAAAAAATAAAAAGAGCAGGAAGAAAATGATAAGTTCACCCTGAGAGGGCTCTTGTCTGTGTGTTAATAATCCTTTCCCTCTTCCTCTGACAAGTCTACACAGTCACTTTAATAATTGCACTTTTAAACATTGACTTGCTTTTTAATTTTACCTTTCCCTTGTTTCCTATTCTAGATAGACGTATGCTACCACAGAATTTTTAACCTACATCCTGGCTGGAAGACCCCTATCGGCCATTTTCATGACCAAGACAAATAACCTAATTTGTAGAGGATTTATAAAAAAAATACGTTTATAAAAAACTACTTAAAGATAAAAATAATAATTTTGTGACACTGTAGGACTGTTTTTAGAATTATTTAAAAATCTATGGTTTTTGTTTCAACATTATATCTTTAAAACTCGCTGAGTGAAAAGTAAATTCATTAACATGTGAAATCCTATCTTGACTTGCGATGACGTCACAGGTAGGCAACGTTCTTAATTGTACACCTTCTCCGAGTCATAGCCTAGGTCTAAAGATGAATGAACATTTATTTAAAGAAACTTGAACAAACCTTTGGCCATAGGAGAAAGAACAAGGTAGTGAATGCTGGAACCTCCTGCACTTTGACCGAAGATGGTGACACTATTTGGGTCCCCTCCGAAACTAGCTATGTTGTTCTTGATCCACTTCAACGCCGCCACTTGGTCCTTAAGACCCGCATTACCAGACACATCTGTTCCTTCTAGGCTGAGAAAACCTATAAATTCAATAAATATTTTAAGTTGTCAATGGGTAGAGTGCCTATGACAGTTTCTGAATAAAAATGAGAGAGGGTTCTCTATAATATTTATCACCCGGTTATAGTTTTCTTTCAATGGTGCTAGTGGGTTAGATTATGGGTCGGCAACTAGTCAAGTTCTTGGAAATTTTCAGTCGATCATATAATAAAAATAAATCATCTTTAAAATGGGATCTTTGAACCTTCTAAACTCGCAAATATATCAACTAATTAAAAATAATATTTGACCTTGGTCGGTCATAATAGGTAAAATTATCATAAAAATAAATAGTTCAATATGAAAATGTACATTTTATTTATTCTGTATCTTTTCTGGAAAGCTGAATACTAAAGTATTTGAGGAAGGTTGACTTTAAAGAATAATACAAAGGGTGATCGTGAGACTTTTGATAGGTCTATGCAGAGGTGGGCAACATGTTTTCTCAATGTAACCACAAGTTTGGCGAATGAGAAGTTAAATTCGCCACATCATGTAAAGTTTGAGAATTTAGGTTGTTCAATCGAACATTTGAACCAACAAACACTGTCTGTACACGTTTATTCAAACCATGTATACCTTGACTACTCAGTTACAACCGCCTCAGACGTAATCGATGCAAATTGTTCAAAGTGAAAGTGAAAGTCAATTTAATGCAACATTTGATAATACTTTTATTTGAAGACGAAGCTGAAATGAAGTGTTGGTATAAGGAGTGAGGGTGAGGGGGGGGGGTAGTATTGGATGGCATCCAATATTGCGTCAGTGACTCATTTAAAGAGCAGAATGCTTTAAAATTTAAATGATATGCTGGAAAATATCAAGTTAAAATCAAAACACGATGTCAGGAAAAGGTTTATTTTACTGTGAAAGCTGGCAAACTCAAATTCGACACACCTTAACTGCCAATTCACCACTTGTGGCGATTGGCGACAGGGTTGCCCATCCCGAGTCTATAGGTCTATTGGGGCCCAAAAATATTTTCTACCCCTATTCTATATCAGTGGTTCGCAGAGTGAACTATAATGCCCCATTAGGGGTGGTGAGATTACCTAAAGGGGTGCTAAGGGCCCCGAAGGAGTGGATATTAAACTCCTGCTAAGTGAGGAAAACTGTTATCTCTTCATCAAGCCCATCCATCTCATCAAGAATGTACTCAACAGTGAATCAGTTGCTAAAGTGTGCCAATGTGGTATCATTGATAAAACACAAAAGTTTTTACTTGATTTTGAATAAATGGATCATAAATTGTTACTATTTTGAATTTTACTGTGTTATTTTCTTCTCTAGTGGGCCGTGCAAACCGCTACTCTGAATAACAAATATTGGATGACTTGTAGGAAAAAAGAACATTCTGGGAGCTGAAGGAGACAGATGACAGGGTGCATTGGTGGTCTAAGTTCACTGACAAGAGGAATGAACCCATCGTAGGATAGCACACCTAATAATAAATAATATTGTGGGGGGCATTACAAATTTACTACAGGATAATTAAATATAAAATACTTACCAACATAAGCATTATTTGTGTTTCTCAGTACTTACCAATGATATTGAGCCGGTAGTTGATGAAAACAGTGACAATTCCCTTTTCAAGGAAATATTCAGGGCCCCAACTGGAATTACTTCCCGATCCACCCTCAAAGGCTCCTCCATGAATAAAAACCATGACAGGTAAGCTGTCATCACAGCTGCTATTCTGTAATTACAACCCCAGTTTACTTGCGAATTTACTCACTAGATCATACCAATGTGCGAACCAACACACCTGGATAAATGGGAACGAACACTCTAGTTTAGTAATATCAATGTTCTATCTTTAAAACTCGCCGAATAAAACGTGTGCACGGTACATTAACATAAGATATCTATCTTGACTTGCCGTGACGTGACGTCAGAGATTGGAAACATCCCTAAGCACGATGCGAGCTACTGGCTAGTCAGTAAAACAGTAGCTGTCCTAACTGTGTGGACAGATATTGGGCTTTTCTCTACTGACCCCAGCTATTCACACGTTTCAAGCTACTAGCTAGTCAGTAAGATAGTAGCTGTCCTAACTGTGTGGACAGATATTGGGCTTTTCTCTACTGACCCCAGCTATTCACACGTTGCGAGCTACTGGCTAGTCAGTAAGACAGTAGCTGTCCTAACTGGGTGGACAGATATTGGGCTTTTTTCTACTGACCCCAGCTATTCACACGTTGCGAGCTACTGGCTAGTCAGTAAGACAGTAGCTGTCCTAACTGGGTGGACAGATAGTGGGCTTTTCTCTATTGACCTCAGCTATTCACACGTTGCGAGCTACTGGCTAGTCAGTAAGACAGTAGCTGTCCTAAATGGGTGGACAGATATTGGGCTTTTCTCTACTGACCCCAGTTATTCACACGTTGCGAGCTACTGGCTAGTCAGTAAGACAGTAGCTGTCCTAACTGGGTGGACAGATATTGGGCTTTTCTCTACTGACCTCAGCTATTCACACGTTGCGAGCTACTGGCTAGTCAGTAAGACAATAGCTGTCCTAACTGGGTGGACAGATATTGGACTCTGCTGAACGGTGATTGTACGTTAAAATGTCTGAAGAACGTATAGTTCTTATTCGTAAGGTAATAAGACCATTTTCTTTAATATGGTATGATGAATTATCAGATATAAATAAGTAGGTGAGGAATAGGAAAATTGAATCAAGAACGCCGACAACAACCACGTGCAATATTATCAGGTGTCTGGTCAGCTACTGACTGACCTGTGCGTTAACATGAAGCCAGTTGCTGGCTTATCTGCGGAGTGGGGAAAGGCCAGTGGACAGTAAAACAAAAATATTTAAAGTAGCTGATCTGTTCACAAGAAGCCAGTAGTTGCCCCTCAGTTACTGGCTCTATCAACTCGCAAGCCAACTCGCCCCGTGCAAACCATAATATATTTCTAATCCCAGACCACTTGGAACCTGCCGCCCTGCCAGTCCACCCCTGCATATTGCTCCCCCCACCCCCACCCATGCTGCTTATGATATTCATATAGTTAGTTACCTGTGGTGTGAAAACATTCATAAAGAGGCAGTCTTCACTGCCACTGATAGATGCCTGAAGTATGCTTGATCCAGATGTGACTTGTCCTGAAACCGTATCTTCAGTGGTTCTCTGAGCACAGATTGAGCCATACGTGGTTGCATTTCTTGTTCCTTCCCACGCCACTGGTTCTTGCGGGGCCTAAGACACAATAATTATCAGCATCATACACTGTGGTGTATTAATAAACATTTCACCTATTGGGTACATGAGCTGTAGTCAGGATATACGAGTATCGTATAATTTGTTTGAATGTAAAGTAAAATTATGCAAGTGTATTCTTAAATAAATATTACTTTGCAAGTTTCAAAGTGCACTTGCTGAACCGACTGTTTTTTTTTAATAGCGTATGACATTTCTGACCGGGATGGACATAACATCCAGTTCAGTCACCTGTATGTAGACTATTTGCCGCTCTGGTGGCACAAAGTGTTGCCCAGGGTCACAGACAAATAATATACCCAGACAATAAACCTCCAGGTGAAAATGGTTGCGCTCCTTTTGGCAGCTTGAGTCCTTCACCACTAGGATCGCTGCGGTTAGTCCTATCATCACCCAGCAGTGACACTGGCGAGGCCCAGTGTTGAAGGACTCAAGCTGGCAAAACGAGCGCAGCAAAACCCCCGTAAGTTTGAGATGAAAGTCTGTTTATATTATTTGTTTGTGCCCAGGGTACATTAATTTTATGAAGGTTGTCTAAACGTACCTGCAATGAGATGATATGATGATAGTAAATATGGAGGTGTGAACCAGTGGGAACTTAGTCTAATTTACCTACCCCTGGTGACTGTTGGGATAATTCCCCTTAAGAGAAAAATACCCAAGATTCCAGCCGGGAATTGAGCCCGGCACTCCTAGGTTCGTAGCCAGGTGCACTGACTATGGTGCCGGATAACCGAATTATTATATCAGCACAAGAATTATAAACTAGTTTAAATCTAGAACAGACACAACATCCAGCCCCCAGACCGACTACTCATCACTGCGAAAGGGGTAATCCAAACCTACATTTCACTCATGATAAATTGTTCCGCCATGCCGGGAATAGAGCCCGGGACCTTTAGCTAAATAGGTAGACACGCTACCGACTGAGCATAGTAGTATAGTATATGCATATGTAGTATAGACATAAGTAGTAGATATTTTATATTTGCTTGAATTTTATTAATATAAAATTTTATTTCATATAATCTATAATTATTAGTATTAATTATATAATAAAAATGCACCATTATAGATTAAATTAATAATTAATATAAATAGTCTAATAAAAATAGCATATTTAATACAATTGTTATAAATATTAAAGTTTTATTTTAAATAGATTAAATTAATAATTAATATAAATATTCTAATAAAAATAGCATATTTAATACAATTGTTATAAATATTAAAGTTTTATTTTAAATACAATAAACTTATATAACATATCATATAATACATATATATTATTTATATTATTATAAATACCTATATGTTTACATGTATAACAATGGACATCTATATTATAATAAATCTGTTATTAGCTTAATTTTACTGTGAACATGAATTATGTTTTTTATCCCACGAATCCCAGTCGTTTGATAGTTTATAAATTTGTCCACAATAAGTTATAAGAACAAAATATATTCAAACAGTAGCATCGGGGCAGAAAGGAGAGGGTAGGGGGTCCACAAATACTATTCAATTTATATGCCTCTAAACAAATACTAATTAATTAGTATTTTTATATTCACCTACAAGATGCATCCTTTAAAACTCTTTATTTTAACACTATCCCTGGGAACATTACAAATGAGATAGTTTTTGTTACATCCAATACTGTATCGGAAAACAAAGGAAAATCTTGTGCTGAAACTAAACAGTGGATCTGTGAAAAGGAGTGAAATATATGTTTATAATTAACTGTAGGAATGTACTTGAGAAATACACGTGCTCCACCCTTCCTCATACCCAACCCACCCCCATATACCGGGTTTACCGTAATATATTGGACCCACCTCAGTAGTGAACACAAAAACAATTAAATAAACTTCACATAAACATGTGTCCCATTTGACCTTGTTTGTGGAACTGCTTAACATTACAGGAAGTGTTCAAAATGTCCACCTTCGGCATTAATGTAAGCACTGCAGTCGTCGTGTCGTAAAATGTCGCATTATTTCAAAAATACAAACATGCGACCATTTTTAGTACTTCTTATTGTGTTAAGCAGCTCCGTATTACTGAAATACAAACATGACTATTGGAAACAAGGTCAAATGGGGCACATGCTTACATAAACTATTTTCATTGTTTTTATGTCTTCTGCCCACCGCCGAAGTGAGCTAAACATGTTATGATACATCCTGTATATATAAAAAACAATATTGACATATTACGTTTAATTTATAGTGGACCCCCTATAATAATTAACTTTCTACGCCATCAAATAGTAGTCTAACAACGCATGTATCTATAAATGGTGCTGTAACCTTGAAACGCAGGTCCCCAACAGGAGGCCGTGCGTAGGGAATCCCCAGGAATCGGTTGTACGTCAATCCATAGCTGGAGGTGACAGACTGTCCTCGAAGGACACCCTGAGCTACCGTCACTGTTATGTCCTGGCACAGGACTGACAGCTGGGGAACAATGTAATAACACATGATAAACAAAACTATTATAACATTTAAAGCGTACAAGGGGGAAACTGGGGAAAGTCATATTTTCCAGAAACAAAACTTTTACATATCAAGCCCCAAAAGGGCTCCAGCAAATACTTTTTTAAAATAAATTTAAATATGACAGAGACCTCTTTTAAACCTTAATCAAAAGTGCATTAGAAAGGTCTCATGATTGTCTAACAGATGGCAGCACTAGCTCAGTTTGAGCTAAAATTGAACTTTCTTCCTTTTTTTCCCCTGTAGGCTACCCTTCATTTATAAGTCATTTTAAAATAAGTAGGTACTTTGTTTCAATATGAAAAATTACTTGATTCTTGAAAATATTAATATAGGCCTACATACATTATATTAATGAACCCGCTTTGGTGGGCCGAATGGTCTAACGTTATCACTATCGCAATAGACTGGACTGCCAATGGTGGAGAGCTCGAGGCTCGAATCCCAGTCAGGTATACTTTTAGGGTGGCTATTACTAAGTGGTTTTCCACCCTACCACCATGATTATGGGAGTACTCTTCCTTTAAATTCAACCTTCCTCATCTTTGTAACACATTGGTGTAATTATTGTATGCGTCTAGCCCGAAGGATACTAAAGACGCGGTAAAAAGAGAATATTAAGATCGTTCATCATAGCTGGAAGTCCAACTCGTCTCGGCTGACCTGGTGGTCTAGGGGTAAGGTGTCGGACTTCTGTCCAAAGGGTCCGGGGTTCAATCCTCGGTCCCTGCACAGATTTATCTGATTGCCAAACCCTCCCTTCACCTCTGACAAGATGTGTATTAATCACAACTTGTGAATGTGAGGAATGCCAGGCCTCCACCGTGGTTCGGATTCCACGTTAAACTGTAGGTCCTCCATTTCATCTCACAATCACCCTACCATTGCACATTAGCGTAAGTGCGTATAACCCGAATGGGTAGTAAGACGCGGTGCTAATAATAATAATAATAATAATAATAATAATAATAATAATAATAATAATAATAATAATAATAATAATAATAATAATCCAACTCAGCTCCCGGTTCGAGCGAGGTATGGAAGTAAAAGAGAAAAGAAAAGACCAAGATATGGCAGAAATGTGTGCAGTGCATTCGTATTTGAATGATTTCTCGAAATTTTCAGTGGTGACGACGGGGGAAAAAGCGACAAAGTTTTTAGTTAATAACTACAGTATGTCCTTGTTATGACAAAATGAAGATTTGTGCACAGTTCTTATCTGTGAAGCCATTCTAAAATGGTCAAAAACGGCCTTTTCAATGCAGTTTTAATCCAAATATAGTTTAATATTTCATCAATTTTTAGTATTAGGAACTTATAGTAACTATTTATCTCCATTAATGTTTAATCAGAGATGATTCACGTGTAATAGTTTTCGTGTAAATTTACGATTTCTATCCGACTGTATAACAGAGTTGATTCGTATGTGATGCGCGCTCTTAAGAGAAACAAATTTAATATCAACATGTCCTTTGCATGGTTTCATATTTATTTGTGCTTATTTTAATAAAATTTCAACAATATAAATTTTATATCTTTACACGTCTGGCTAAACAAATTGACCATCAAACAAATTGGACAATGTTTTTACCACGGTAAATAAAGCCTCTTCTCAAAACCTATAATATAAAAACCTCCATGGCGTGATACCAATTATGGATATAAGCTTATGTGTTGATTACGCCAATGGCTTAGGAATGAGGAACGAGGAAGGTTGAATTTATAATAAATGTACCCATATTTGCGCGGAGAGAGAGTGGGAAGTCATATAGGGAAAAAACACCCTCAGTACACCCAACCGGTATCGAGCCACTATCTCCCCGTCGTCAGCAGTCTAGTCTATTTCGAGAATAGTGCCTTTGACCATGCGACCACCGAAGAGGATAGTCAGATAATAATTATTTAAAGACTTCATATATTTTGCTAAAGGAACTCGAAATGTCACACAGTCAAAATAACAACAATAATGATGTTATATTATGTAAAATAAGTTAATAATTAGACTAGTCTCAATACAACAAGAACATTACTGGGCTATCAATAATTAATTTGAACAGTTGATAAAATTCAACTATTTTAACTTACAAAATTGCTGGCTGAAATCAGAAATATGGCACCGTGAACGTCCATTGTTGTCGATTGTAAAACAATTCATTATTTTTTGTTTTATAGTCTTGTATATATACGAAACGAACACTTTTAAATTGGCACAGTGTTAGATAGTAACTGTACACCTAGATAAGACATAGGTACCAGTTTGTTATCAATTGTTTGAAATTATATCAGTTAACAATAAATACACACAATGCATCGAGATTAATCACTTTTAAGATAAGTGTCACGTAATAAGTTTTTTCACTGTTGGCATATTGTAATTCATATTTTTAGAATTAAATACCTGGACACAGGCACGTATTGACTATTCAGTTGTGAATGAGGGGAATTACCGATGCACTCAATTGTACCTTTGGAAATATTGTCCACAAAAATTGGCTTTCAATTCTTAAATAAGCTGTTTTGGAGCTTCTGAACCCAATTTTTGTCTCTGAGACAATCGCGACCCTCCTATAAACGTAAACAGTTTAAATCCTATTTTGTTTAAATACAGTACATTTTTTCAGCCCGTCTTACTTACCGTAAAGGTTGAAGAAAAAACAACATTCCGACACCTCAGCTCAACTGGTAGCCTATAAGTGTTTCGGGTTCGATTCCCGGCATGGTTTAAAAATCTATCATTGGTGAAATTGGGGCATTTCCTTTCACAGTGATGAATTAACGGACTTGGGGCTGGATGTTGTGTCTGTTCTAGATCTAAGTTAGTTTATAAGTCCTGTCCTGATATGATAAATCCGTTCAGAAAGTACACGTTAAGTCCTTATGAAAAAATATATATAGAAACAAATTACCCATTTTTGCTTGGAGTGAGAGTGGCAAACTATTAAGGTAAATACAAGTACACCCGGTTGGGTTTCAACCCCTTCCCTTAACGTTACCAACAAACTAAACCAGATCAGTGTGACATTTAGCCTGAGTACTCCTCGATGCTTGTTCTTATAAATTGATAATGTTATGAATATACATGAATAAAAATAAGGCCCCTTTAACACAATCCGGGTGTTGGCCCATCCGAGCTTTTGCACATCACACGGACAAATAGAAATACATGGGAAGGCATACATATTTTCACACCATATGGAAACAAACAAATATCCGTCCGGGCGTAGAAAACTCTTGGATCTACCTGCTACAATCACCCGGGTCTCGGACGGGTGTTCTACGGACTGCACTCTAGTGGAATACAGGGGGCTATGTATTCCGCTAGATCCGGATGTTTAGTTATTCAAGTGCTCTCTTGGTGTGCCGTTGAGGTTGGTTTGTTTTTATCATAAA
>CABFWB010004869.1:35244-52714 GCA_902151455.1 Timema bartmani | reverse complement strand
AATTAGCTTGGAATGTAATACTTCGCACGGCTACATTAAACCAGTTTGAATTCTTCTTGAATTGGCTTGGAATGTAATACGTCTTTCAGCTACATTAAACCATGTTGAATTCTTCTTGAGCGTATAACCCGAACGGGTAGTAAGACGCGGTGCTAAATAAATAAAAATAAAATTCTTCTTGAATTAGCTTGGAATGTAATACTTCTTTCAGCTACATTAAACCAGTTTGAATTCTTTTTGAATTAGCTTGGAATGTAATACTTCTTTCAGCTACATTAAACCAGTTTGAATTCTTTTTGAATTAGCTTGGAATGTAATACTTCTTTCAGCTACATTAAACCAGTTTGAATTTTTCTTGAATTAGCTTGGAATGTAATACTTCTTTCAGCTACATTAAACCAGTTTGAATTTTTCTTGAATTAGCTTGAAATGTAATACTTCTTTCAGATACATTAAACCAGGTTGAATTCTTCTTGAACTAGCTAGGAAAGTAATACTTTTTACTGCTATATTAAACCAATACATTAGGATATAATTCAAGTTTGCCAGGGAAAGCTCAGTGACACCATAATTTTATAAGCGCTAAAAAACTCTTCTGGTAGTAATCAATACAAATAATCTGATGGTTGTTGAAAAGACTACCAAATCCTTGACCGAACTCTCAGAAACCTTCACTGAAGTTGTCATTCATTATCTATTCAACATTACTGTGACAAGTTCATTCTTATCATATTTACTTTGTACAATAAGGGCAGTTAAGGAATAATCTTTCTATGTGGGTGTCGCCTTTATAGCTTTTTATCTCAGACAAATCCAAACTAGACAAAGTACGTAAAGGAAAGTTCCCTCTTGTAGTAATTTGGTGTTTTGATATAGAATTTTACTGTCAGGGATGTTCAAACTTTCACTGGATGATGTTGGCTAGACAATTTTAAAGTCTCGGTGATCTTAAGATCAGCGAGAAAGTATCAATCGCTGTCAGGGCACACGGCTTAAAATACAATGGTTTGTGTCGTTTTCTGAGACTACTTCTTTCTTCACCCTTCACCTACAACCACCCTTTGTCATGTAAATAAGAAAGAGGGGAAAGAAAACTATGAAAGTTGTTACCTCAAGGTAAAGAGGGAAGCTTGCTGCTAGTTCTCAAATATCAACAAGGCACTGTATTTGTTAGAGGAATGCTAAATATATTGCCCTTCTTCATAAAGACTGGTCTCACAGCTCCACCAATATGTTTAAATAGACGTTGAAAATGGGCCAGTGTCACATTTTTACACATTTGTTTATATTAATAAAATTCAAATCATAGGATTTTTAAGAAAAAAGAAACATATTGGAATATTTCGACTTTATTTTAACGTGAACTATGTTTTGAAATAACGCATAGTAGAATTAAATATTGCGTTAGAGCTGAACGTCTGAACGTCAATTTCTCACTCACTGAGGCAGGCCCCTTAAAGCGTTCATCATAGCAGGCCCAGCTCAGCTCCCTACTCGCGCGAGGTTTGTGAAAGGGAAAAGAAAATACAAAGATATGCAAGAAAGGTGTGCAGTGCATTCGTATTTAAAAAAATACTCGAAACTTTCCGCGGTGACAATGGGGGACAAAGCGACAAAGTTTGTTGATAATAACTACAGTATGTCCCTTTTATGACAGAATAAAGATTTGTGCACAGTGCTTATCTGTGAAGCCATTCTAAAATGGTCAAAAACGGCCTTTTTAATGCAGTTTTTGTCCAAATATCATTTAATATTTCAACAATGTTCAGTATTAGGAACTTATATTAGCTCTTTATCTCCATTACCGTTTGTTTAGTCAGAAATGATCCACGTGCAATAGTATTCGTGTAAATTCATGATTTCTAGCTGACTGCGTCACATACTTGATTGGCATGTGATGCACGCTCTTAAGGACAAGATCATAAAAAAAAAAGCAGCGTTCCTCTCACGTTTTATTGTGATCTTCAGCTTTCAATCCCACCCGGAGATCCCAAACGCTGATGACCCGACTATGGATCACCCTCACCAGACAATTTTTGAACAAATCAATAAAGTTAGTTTTTAAAATATTGAATACTAGACCAGCCCGAGCCGATGGACATGGTCTAAATGTAAAGCTCATTTAGTCTGGCTTGCCGATTACGGGAAGTTTGCGGTTCAAATCCTGGCTATATGTACTGAGGGTTGCGGTGGGGCGGGAATAGTGGTTGTTCCTAAATAGTTTCTCACTCTCTCTTCGCGCTAATGTTGGTATATTTCTTTTAAATTATACCTTACTCCTCCATACTACATTAACATAATTCATTCACCGGTTTCTTGGTCTAGTGGCCAGTGCCCCTGACTACTGATCTAGAGATCCCGGGTTCGATTCCCGGCTGAACGATAGGTATTTTCCCCCGAAAGAGGAACTGTTCCTATGTTCACCATGGTTTGGTTGATTAGGCTTAATTTAGGTTTGAGATTTCCACACCTTCATAATCACTATCATCACATCACCTCAATTTGCGTGTGACGTTTAGACAACCTCCAAGATATACGCTGGGTAACGTTCTATTCCACAGAGCGGCTAAAAGTCTACAGTCACAGGGGTGACCGAGCTAGATACATCTCTCGCGGCCAAATATCACATACGCTNGGCTTAATTTAGGTTTGAGATTTCCACACCTTCATAATCACTATCATCACATCACCTCAATTTGCGTGTGACGTTTAGACAACCTCCAAGATATACGCTGGGTAACGTTCTATTCCACAGAGCGGCTAAAAGTCTACAGTCACAGGGGTGACCGAGCTAGATACATCTCTCGCGGCCAAATATCACATACGCTTTCTTCTTCTTTAAAAAAAAAAATTCATATATAAGTTATACATGTAGCCTTGACGAGTAGTGAGACGTGATGGAATAAATTAAAAGTCAACCTCAATGGTCTTAGGGTAAATTACTCGTCACAGGATCCGATGTCCGCGGGTTCAAACTCAGCCGAGGTCAACGGATTTTTCTCTATCGATAAAAATCCGCAGCACATCTTCCTTCGGAGGAGAAGTAAATCCGTCGGTCCCAAGTGGATTGTGGCATGCTAAAGAAACCTGTAAGCTATGTGCAAATAACTTTCCCGGGCAAAATTGGTGAGCCCTTTCATTCTCGCTCATAGACTTTCTCGTGTGCTGATAAAATCAATCGGTTCAGAAAGCGCACGTCAAATACCTCAAATAAATAAATTTAAAAAATCAAACTCGTGTGTAGTAAAATTTGAAATGAAACTTTTCTAAACCTGTTCGAACATTACCAAACCTGCTTCACATGTTGCCGATCTCGGTGGAATATTTCTTCCGTTTTTATCAGCACAATAATTCATATGATAAAAACTAATTATTTCTATTCATATTAATTATCGGCCTCCAAAGATCATGTTACACGGTGTGGAATAGAGTTGCCGGTTTTGGCTGAGCCTATCGCCAAACTTCCTGGGTAACCTTTTGATGTTGAGGTTTATGTTTAGGTAATCATTAGTATTACACGGAATATGTTGACCTCGGCAACGTAGTGGGATTATTTACTGTTCACATATCGATTGTTAGTGTGTTTACTTAATATTGTTTAAATCCTAGGTGACCTGGTGGTCTAGGGGGTAAGGTGTCAGACTTCTGTGCTGAGGGTCCAGGGTTCAATCCTCGGTCCCGGCACAGATTTATCTGATTGCCAAACCCTTCCTTCACCTCTGACAAGACGTGTATTAATCACAACTTGTGAATATGTGGAATGCCAGGCCTCCACCATGGTTCGGATTCCACGTTAAACTGTAGGTCCTCCATTTCATCTCACAATCACCCTACCATTACACATTAGCGTAAGTGCGTATAATCCGAACGGGTAGTAAGACGCGGTGTTAATAATAATAATAATAATAATAATAATAATAATAATAATAATAATAATAATAATAATTTAAATTCTAGACCAAGGGGAATATTTAGAAAGGTAAATGGACACATAAACTCTCTTTTCCCTTACACTGTTGACCACAAACCCAAGTTGGCCCACCACATCGCGTAGTTTTTTTGTTCAATCTTTTGAGCTATATTTGTGCTCATGTGTACCCGAACATGAATATTTGTGTTCTGAAACTGGGCATTTTAGATAACAATTAATGCGGCGGGCCAACTTGAACTTTTCCTATACATACCGTAACCTGCAGAAAACTTGAGTACAAGCTGGCCCGCAACTTTTTGAAAAAAATCGATATAACCAAATTCTATTCAAACAATTCCTTTGTGCTTTGTTTGTGCTTGTTTGTGGGTTCAAAAATTAGACCTTTAAGTGAAACTTTTGCTGTGGTGGGTCAACTTGAGCTCAAGATACCCGCCATATATTGAAAAAACAAAACAAAACATAGCAAAATTCTATTCTTGTAATTCTGTTGTGCTCCATTTGTGCTTATATATCCACTTTTATTATTAGTAAATTTAATCTCAAGACAATTTCCGCTACAATATCGATTGTTACGTCCCTAATCAATATATTAGTCATTAGTCCCTACTTTCTATCGACATGAGCAAAAATGCTTAGAAATGGTTAGAAAATAGCCGGGAATATATTTTTGATGTACAGGGTGTGTATTAATTTGGTGTCAAATATTCTAGAGGCGTATTCACGTCCAACAAATACCAAGCAAAGTCCCTATAAACACGGGTCTAGAAACGTTTAGTTTCTTAGCTAGGATACATTTTACTGTTCAATTAATAATCAAACCAACAGAACAAGTAATGCAACTAAATAATACAAAGTTTAACATAAACACACATTGCTACACACATTGTTGTGTCCTTGCTTTATTGTACACCTCTGGGATGTCACGTATTTTTTTGCACATCCGTTTACGATAAGCTCTTTTATAACTTCAACATGAGGCGCTGGAGTTGAGTAAACAATGTACTTTAAATGTCCCCAGAGATTAAAAAAAAAATCCATCGCGTTCAATTCTGGCCGAACGGATCTACCCCACGACCAATCCATCTTTGAGGAAAACCTTTATTAACTCTATAAACAAGCATTTCTAGACTCATGTTTATATTAGTTTTTATTAAGTTCTGGTCGATGTAAATACGCCCCTAGAATATATTTTTACATCAATAAATACACACCCTGTATTTAAGTTTTTAAAATGATCCTCCACCCTATACTTGTGTGGATTACAAATCTAGTAACAGTCAGTATTCAATAAACAAAACATGATTTTACGGTTTGGTTCAAGAGATCGTTTATAAACAACAACAAGAAACAACGAGCAGGACGGGTTCACATTTATTGTCAATGCATCTCTTCACAAATGTTGTATTCTGGGCAACTTTAGACTCTTATCACTGGAACTTTTGATTATAATTCATTAAAAATATGAATTTAGAAATTAATTGATAATTTTATTTTAGTTTAAGGTAATTACGGTGGCCCAATCCACCCCTGCCTACAACTCTAATTATATTAAATTGTTCAGGACGGATTCGATGTTTTTTATTGTTCTTTTAGCACCACGTCTTACTACCCGTTCAGGTTATAGGATTATATACTAATTAGGTTAACATTGTTGAGTATTGGTTCGAATGAATCTGGCCACCAAACAAACTCAAAAGTGTTCCAAGAAGCGTACTAAGGTCTGTTTACCTGATCCACTATCACATTCTGGCGTTATCTAGACACTTACAACTGACAATGAGCAATTATTGACAATCACATCGATACTACTTTGAAAGATGTGGTCAGGTCTGGCCTCTGTGGTTTTGATAGGATATCACGTCTGTCGTGTTTCAACTTTCAAGGACAATGCCGCCATGTTGAGACTTCCGTTATATGTCGAGGTCTGTCATTCTCTTTGGTAGGTCAGGTAACGAACGACACCTGACAGTTGTAAACTGGTGTTGTCAACAGTGGTGTTAATGTTGTTATACAACAGGACACAGTTGTAAACTGTTGCTACCTCTGATCTTAATGTTGTTAGACAACAGGACACAGTTGTAAACTGGTGTTGTCAACGGTGGTTTTAATGTTGTTAGACAACTGGACACAGTTGTAAACTGGTGTTGTTAACAGTGGTCTTAATGTTTTTAGACAACAGGACACAGTTGTAAACTGTTGCTACCTCTGATCTTAATGTTGTTAGACAACTGAAGACAGTTGTAAACTGTTGCTACCTCTGATCTTAATGTTGTTAGACAACAGGACACAGTTGTAAACTGTTGCTACCTCTGATCTTAATGTTGTTAGACAAAGGACACAGTTGTAACCTGTGTTGTCACCCCTGACCAATACAAGATTTTTTTCAATGTCGACCTTGACCTCCACTAGAACTGATAACTATGACCCTTGACACGAAATCAACCTTGTGAACTCTCATTTTTCCATCAGCAGATAAACGTTGTATTATTTATAAACCGTGCTATCAAGATTCGAACGGTTATATGCAACTATGTAACACCAATTATAATATTTGCCTCCGATATCTCGAGGGTGAGATAATTGGGGTTGGGGGGAGGCGCGAGGGAGGGGGGGGACTCACATCATGGTTTTTACTAAATTCAATACATTCGGATTTCAGGGTGGATTTCAAAGTTTTCCATGACAGTCATTTCCCCCTTTTTTTTAGTATTTATTTCTTTATTATTATTACTCAGCACCGCGTCTTACTACCCGTTCGGGTTATACGCTTAGGAACTAATTACGCTAATGGATTGGGAATTGGGAAGGTTGAATTTAGAGGAAGTGAAACCGCATTTGCGTGGAGGGAGAGTGGAAAACCATTTAGGAAAAACCACCCCCAGTTCACCCGACCGAGGTTCGAACCTAGATCTCCCCGTCCTCGGCAGTTGAGCTCAACACGACTAGCGCGTTAGCCAACTACGCCACCGAGGCGGGTTTTATTTCTTTATAATTTTTCTATTATTATTATTATTATTATTATTATTATTATTATTATTATTATTATAGCAGAAATACCCGGCTACCCCGAGCATCGCTTTTCTTTGTTTCAAACAGACAGGGAACAAAATCTGATCATTTAAATTCTTCCGACCCAGTTTTTAATAATTAATAAAAATCCAATTAAAATTTTAAAATTCCAGCTTTGAGACGCACATATTTGTACGCAGGGGCTATTCATTTTTTAAATTTTAGACCTATGCGTGTGGTATACATCGCGCAGTGTTCATGACAGACAGACACACTTAATTTTATTAATACAGTAGAACTTTTTTTAGTTAGACGTTCAAGAGATATCTAAAAAAAATTCGAAACATCCCAAATTTGAATTAACCATTTTCATGAGTATCTTTGCAGCTGGAGCACAGTAAACCAATAACCTCAAAATATGATACATTTGATCACACACATTTTATATATGACATATAAAATAAATACACACATAAAAAAAGGAAAATCCAAACACAAAATATAAAAACTTGTAAAAATTAGCATTTGAACATTGCAGACTTATATCGGAATTGATGAAAGCCGAGCCAACTCTTCCCCTATATTAGGCAACCCGCTCGCCACCGGTGCATAATTTCCCGCCTTCTCATTTACTATGTGTCAATAGGCTAACCTATACAACTTTATTTGTCATTCTCGGTTTAGTAAAGATCGTTAA
The DNA here is from genome assembly GCA_902151455.1 of Timema bartmani. NCBI lineage: Eukaryota > Metazoa > Arthropoda > Insecta > Phasmatodea > Timematidae > Timema > Timema bartmani. The sequence continues at coordinate 45,077 of CABFWB010004869.1, read as the reverse complement.
GTTGGGTTTGAAATTAGTACAAACTCGAAAAAATTAACAATGTATGGATTTAAAACCATCCAAACATTTTCTTCCAAAATTCCAATTATTTTTTTATCATTGATTTAAATATACATTTCATGGGGAGTTATGGAGTGTTCGAACTATACAATTTTTTAAACTAACCAATGTCAAACTAACCAACTTTTACAATATGGATGATTTATATATTTTCTGTCTATCACCTTTTTAAAATTAAATTGATCTTCGTGAGGTTGGTACATCTGCTAAATTACGTTTTCATGCAGTCTTTTGACCAGTTCGCAGTCCATGAATGTACGTTTGTCACCAGCGAGGTTCAACCCCCTTCCCTCTCACTAAGTATCCACGAAACAAACTAATACAATAATCAACCTCTTAATACAATTATACTACTATAAAGCCACATGGCTGACTCACTCACTCACTCACTTCCAGATGAGCTAGAAACTTGAAATTTAGCAAACTTATAGCTTCTAGCCTGGGAAAAATTCAAAAGAGTTTTAAAAAAATCATTTTTAATCCCCGAAAAAATTCAAAATGGCGGAGCAACTTTAAAGTCGGTGCAGTATATACAATACAATACCGGTAACTTTAAGTTGTCACGTTCAAAACAACGCTGGAATTACAATAGTTTACATCCACTTGTAAATAAAACTCACTGGGGGGGAGTCCCCAACGAGAAAAGGAGTCTACTTTATATAATTGCGTGTGAAGGGAATAGTGAAGATTCATGCCGGGATCACGGTCAACTTAAAGCGTTAACGTAACGTGGCGTTCACTTAATATTCGCTTAGTGTAAAGAAACTAGTGTGTGATTTACGTAACATAACGTAACGTAACAACTAGAGTAAAACACAGACAATGGATTTGGACTGTTTCTAAAACAAATTGCTCACTAAGATGGAACCCAAGAATTAAAGGTCTGATTAATCTACAGGTTCTTGCAATAAAAGTTTTAACTGGGTTCACAGAATAAATTTTAACAAGAGGCTAAGATGAGGTTTTAGAGTTGGCTGGATGCGGACAAACTATATCGACTTAAGCTTGATTCACACGCTCACCGAAAAATAGACAACAGAATCTGCGCAGTAATTCACACACTTTAAGTTGACCCATGATATATTGCAGCGCTAACTTATTCTCTAGTGGATAAATATATACCGGTATTTTAGATCATCCCCAATGTATGTTTTCAGATAATAATGCTGTGTCGTGGACGTGGAACAATCCAATACATGGTTACACACACTTTCCATTAACGGGTTATTTGATTTCAAATCTCCTCACAAAAGCCAACAAAGCTGTCTGCTGCCTTCTGGCTGTAGAGCGCATGCGTTGTCAAATGCGCACGCGCACTGATTTGAGATGGTTGGTTCTGAGATTCAATTGGTTCTCCTTTGACGAGCATCTCAGGCAGAGCGGACAGAGTAGAGATATATTCCATTCACGGTAGGAATTATTCTCTGAAAGATCTTTTTTCCTACCAATATCCTACTATATAATAGATTTCTCGTAGGGAAAAAGGCCTTTCAGAAAACAATTCATACGCTGAACAGACTTAAGTTAAACTTCAGCAGAACATACCTAGCACCGCGTCTTACTACCCGTTTGGGTTGTACGCTTAAGTACTATTTACGCTAATGAGTTAGGAATTGGAAAGGTTGAATATAGATGAAGTGAACCCGCATTTGCGTGAAGCGAGAGTGGAAAACAATTTAGGAAAAACCACACTCAGTCCACCCGAGCGAGATTCGAACCTAAATATTCCCGTCCTCAGCACTCTAGCTCAACACGAAACTAGCACGTTGCCACCGAGGCGGGTTTCAGCAGAACAGCTAGCGCCGATCAGGCGGAAATCTTGTGATTGGCTTAGAGCTCATCACGTGACTACGTTTTTGTTCTGCGCTAGTTTGTCGGCGAACGTGTGAATCCACAGTAGTTCCACATTCCATATACGAGACAAAATGAAGTACTAAATAGTCGTGTTGACGTGGCTCTTCTGAGAAGAGACAGGAATAATGACAAACAAGCTGAATAATGACAAACAAGCTGAATAATGACAAACAAGCTGTGCAAATTCCATGATCAGTGCACCTCTAAGAAAGGACAGGAATAATGACAAACAGGCTGAATAATGACAAACAAGCTGAATAATGACAAACAAGCTGTGCAAGTTCAATGATCAGTGCACCTCTAAGAAAAGACAGGAATAATGACAAACAAGCTGTGCAAGTTCAATGATCAGTGCACCTCTAAGAAAAGACAGGAATAATGACAAACAAGCTGTGCAAGTTCCATGATAAGTGCACCTCTAAGAAAAGACAAGAATAATGACAAACAAGCTGTGCAAGTTCCATGATCAGTGCACTTCTAAGAAAAGACGGGAATAATGACAAACAAGCTGTGCAAGTTCAATGATCAGTGCACCTCTAAGAAAAGACAGGAATAATGACAAACAAGTGTGCAAGTTCAATGATCAGTGCACCTCTAAGAAAAGACAGGAATACTGACAAACAAGCTGTGCAAGTTCAATGATCAGTTCACCTCTAAGAAAAGACAGGAATAATGACAAACAAGCTGTGCAAGTTCAATGATCAGTGCACCTTTAAGAAAAGACGGGAATAATGACAAACAAGCTGTGCAAGTTCAATGATCAGTGCACCTCTAAGAAAAGACAAGAATAATGACAAAAAAGCTGTGCAAGTTCAATGATCAGTGCACCTCTAAGAAAAGACAGGAATACTGACAAACAAGCTGTGCAAGTTCAATGATCAGTGCACCTCTAAGAAAAGACAGGAATAATGACAAACAAGCTGTGCAAGTTCAATGATCAGTGCACCTCTAAGAAAAGACGGGAATAATGACAAACAAGCTGTGCAAGTTCCATGATCAGTGCACTTCTAAGAAAAGACGGGAATAATGACAAACAAGGTGTGCAAGTTCCATGATCAGTGCACCTCTAAGAAAAGACAGGAATAATGACAAACTAAGCTGTGCAAGTTCAATGATCAGTGCACCTCTAAGAAAAGACAGGAATAATGACAAACAAGCTGTGCAAGTTCCATGATCAGTGCACTTCTAAGAAGAAACAGGTGACAAGGTGTAAATGGAGAGAATGCATAATTCATCTCGGGTGAGTCATAACTCATAAAATAGTTAATGGCAAGGGAGGACACCAGAATAGCAATTAGTTCTCTTTATACTATTGTCGCGAGTCAGTCATGTTAGGAAGGATTGAATGAACTCACTTCATTGTTCAATGACATTTGAATGTCCTACGAGGAAGGATGGGATGACGCCTTAGACCGTGTAACCACCACATTACCTGGATGTGGAAAGCTATCAATGTGTGTCCATTTATTCTCTATTGTTCTCTTGTTTGTGATTATATTTGTAGATTCCTGATTGGTTTTACCCTTATAAGCAACGACATGAGCATTGCTTGATTTAACTATTTCAGGACAGTTTCTGGGGTAAAACTTGTTTGACAATCAACGAGTTCAGGACAGCTTCTGTGATAAAAATCGCCTAGCAGTTAACTATTTCAGAGCAGCTTCTGTGCTCAAAATCACCTAACAGTTAACTATTTCAGAACAGCTTCTGTGGTCAAACTCTTCTGACATTTGAAGATTACTCCGCTGATATAATTAGATGGTCAGGAGGGAGGTATTAGCATATGGTAGAAATATACATTATCTCATGTTCGATTCAACAAAGAATGCATTCAAAATGTTTTGAGCAAATAAACAAACAAGTACCGCCATTTACACTGGCTTCTTAGAATACCACTGAAATATATTACAAAAATTATTCCAGCAACATTTTTTCAATAAGATTTTTTGAAAGGTATATAATTTCTCGACATTATTTGTTACTATTGAATAACCAACAAATCAGAAATGTTTGTTATTCATCTTGCCTGAGATTACTTTTCTTTCATCTTCTCCGGCATGTGCCAGATTTGAAGCTGCGTGTATCCTGTAATTTGTAAAGAGCTTGTGCAGTAGATGTTGTCGCTTGTAATCATGACCCTTTGTTGGTACCAGAGCAAGACAGGGCCAATCTCTATGGGCTTACAGGGTCAACGCTCTCAAACATGAGTGACGTCATATGTGATGATAACACAGGAGGACAGGCTGGTTCACATTGTTGTGATGATAACACAGGAGGACATGATGGTTGTCATGGTTGTGATGATAACACAGGAGGACAGACCAGTTCACATTGTTGTGATGATAACACAGGAGGACATGATGGTTCACATTGTTGTGATGATAACACAGGACAGGATGGTTCACATTGTTGTGATGATAACACAGGACAGGATGGTTCACATTGTTGTGATGATAACACAGGAAGACATGATGGTTCTCATGGTTGTGATGACAACACAGGAGGATAGGCTGGTTCACATTGTTGTGATGAGAATACAGAAGGATAGACTGGTTCACATTGTTGTGATGACAACACAGGAGGACATGATGGTTCACATTGTTATTTATATTAGCTACATCAAGCCTGGCTGTGAACATACCGTCTCCCCACTCCAATCGCACTCTGTTCTCTCAGGTAGTGAGCGTGGATCGTTAAATGATCAGTCGGATACTATCCATGGCTATAAATAGTACACAGAGCTAACACGGATAGGTAGTAAGACACGGATAGCTTGATGGCTAACGGTAAAATTGTACAGTGTACACTCGGTGAATTGGTGGTCAGGTGTCACTTTGTACACTAGGGGAATTGGTGGTCGGGTGTCACTTTGTACACTAAGGGAATTGGTGGTCGGGTGTCACTTTGTGTACTAGGGGAATTTGTGGTCGGGTGTCACTTTGTACACTAGGGGAATTGGTGGTCGGGTGTCACTTTGTACACTAGGAGAATTGGTGGTCGGGTGTCACTTTGTACACTAGGGGAATTGGTGGTCAGGTGTCAATTTGTACACTAGGGGAATTGGTGGTCGGGTATCAATTTGTACACTAGGGGAATTGGTGGTCGGGTGTCACTTTGTACACTAAGGGAATTGGTGGTCAGGTGTCACTTTGTACACTAGGGAAATTGGTGGTCGGGTGTCAATCTGTACACTAGGGGAATTGGTGGTCGAGTGTCAGTTTGTACACTAGGGGAATTGGTGGTCGGGTGTCAGTTTGTACATTAGGGGAATTGGTGGTCAGGTGTCACTTTGTGCACTAGGGGAATTGGTGGTCAGGTGTCACTTTGTGCACTAGGGGAATTGGTGGTTGGGTGTCACTTTGTACACTAGGGGAATTGGTGGTCGGGTGTCACTTTGTACACTAGGGGAATTGGTGGTGAGGTGTCAATTTGTACCCTCGGCGAATTGATGGTCAGGTGTCAGTCAATTTGTACATTCTGTGAATTGGTGGGCAGGTGTCGATTTGTACCCTCGGCGAATTGATGGTCAGCTGTCAGTCAATTTGTACATTCTGTGAATTGGTGGTCAAGTGTCAATTTGTACCCTCGGTGAATTGATGGTCAGGTGTCAGTCAATTTGTACATTCTGTGAATTGGTGGTCAGGTGTCAGTCAATTTGTACACTCGGTGAATTGGTGGGCAGGTGTCGATTTGTACACTCGGTGAATTGGTGGTCAGGTGTCAATTTGTACCCTCGGCGAATTGATGGTCAGGTGTTAGTCAATTTTTACATTCTGTGAATTGGTGGGCAGGTGTCGATTTGTACCCTCGGCGAATTGATGGTCAGGTGTCAGTCAATTTGTACATTCTGTGAATTGGTGGTCAGGTGTCAATTTGTACCCTCGGTGAATTGATGGTCAGGTGTCAGTCAATTTGTACACTAGGTGAATTGGTGGTCAGGTGTTAATTTGTACACTAGGTGAATTGATGGTCAGGTGTTACTTTGTAAACTAGGTGAATTGGTGGTCAGGTGTTAATTTGTACACTAGGTGAATTGATGGTCAGGTGTTACTTTGTACACTAGGTGAGTTGGTGGTCAGGTGTTACTTTGTACACTAGGTGAATTGGTGGTCAGGTGTTAATTTGTACACTAGGTGAATTGGTGGTCAGGTGTTACTTTGTACACTAGGTGAATTGGTGGTCAGGTGTTAATTTGTACACTCAATGAATTGGTGAATTGGTTCTCACGGGTCCAGACATGGGTAAGAGCAGGAAGTGACCAACCAACTATGTACGTTGGCTCGATGGGGGTGACGATCAGGCCTTGCTAGGCGTGAAAGAAGGTGTTTCGAAGCTCACTAGAAATATGGCTCATTATATTAAGGAGGGAGTTAAGGGCAAGTGAGAAAAGTCCAGTGTTTTTTCAGTTTTTATACTAAAACATTTTTTGGCCAAAATAAATTAAATATTCCTCCAGTAGAAACATAAGAGTTTAATTTTATTCCCACAGTGATATCAACAGTTGCTGAATATCTGTCATGAGCATAGCGGCATTAGATGAGCAACTTTTTAAATGAAAAGAAAAAGTTGTCATTAAATTCCAGGGCACCTTTGACAGATATTTAACTGAAGAAATATTTGATTTATTTTGACAATAAAATATTTTGCTATAAAAACTGCGAAAACAATGGCCTTTTTTCGTGTACCCTTCCACCCTACCTCAATACGTGTGCGGTTGTAAGTCATAACATATGGTGGGAAAAACTAGTTCCGGGCGAATCCAATAAACCTCCACTATTTGATTATCACTTGGCAATATCTTGTTTCGGCGTCCTCCGCCAGATGGCAGCTGTGTCCTCTCTTACCTGCCGTGTGGCAGTTCCAGTCCTAGTGTAGTGCAGTACTTTGCTGCTTGGAAGATGGACAGGAACTACAACAAGTTGGTCGAGGACAAGGAAGTTCTCTGGTGCAAAGAACCCATCTGTGAGTAATTAATTGACTATCCTCCTATCGTGCAAACCATGTATAGGTTCAGAAAGGTCCCTGGTGCAAGACACCCACCCGTCAAAACCTCCAAGTCACCTCATGTGCAATGAGAGCAAAGTTATATTTGACAGCTGACGTGGCTGTGTTTACTATTAAGATGTTACAAATACGTGCTGTTGTGCTAGGCATCGTGTTCTACGCCAAGTTCATTTTAAAGTCGTGTATTGATATGGTCCCGTGCTTAGAATGTGCCCAGTAACTACTCCCTCAGCGGACTTCTGTGATTGGGGGTCCGGGGTTCAATCCTCGGTCCCGGCACAGATTTATCTGATTGCCAAACCCTTCCTTCACCTCTGACAAGAAGTATATTAATCATAGCTTGTAAATGTGTGGAGTGCCAGGGCTACACCGTGGTTCGGATTCCACGTTAAACTGTAGGTCCTTCATTTCATCTCACAATCACCGTACCATTACACATTAGCGTAAGTGCGTATAACCCAAACGGGTAGTAAGACGCGGTGCTAATAATAATACTCCCTCAGCCGGTTAAACGTGCAGGGCTTTGACTCTTTGAGCTCCATATTTGTTTAGTGCAAGGACTCTACATTCTACTTAGCTACAGGACTATAGTAAGGTAGACCAACTTAGCTACAGGACTATAGTAAGGTAGACTAACATAGCTACAGGACTATAGTAAGTTACACTGACTTAGCTACAGGACTATAGTAAGTTACACCGACTTAGCTACAGGACTATAGTAAGGTACACCGACTTAGCTCCAGGACTATAGTAAGGTAGACCAACTTAGCTACAGGACTATAGTAAGGTAGACCAACTTAGCTCCAGGACTATAGTAAGGTAGACCAACTTAGCTCCAGGACTATAGTAAGATACACCAACTTAGCTCCAGGACTATAGTAAGATACACCAACTTAGCTCCAGGACTATAGTAAGATACACCAACTTAGCTCCAGGACTATAGTAAGATACACCAACTTAGCTCCAGGACTATAGTAAGATACACCAACTTAGCTCCAGGACTATAGTAAGATACACCAACTTAGCTCCAGGACTATAGTAAGATACACCAACTTAGCTCCAGGACTATAGTAAGATACACCAACTTAGCTCCAGGACTATAGTAAGATACACCAACTTAGCTCCAGGACTATAGTAAGATACACCAACTTAGCTCCAGGACTATAGTAAGATACACCAACTTAGCTCCAGGACTATAGTAAGATACACCAACTTAGCTCCAGGACTATAGTAAGATACACCAACTTAGCTACAGGGCTATAGTAAGATACACCAACTTAGCTCCAGGACTATAGTAAGATACACCAACTTAGCTCCAGGACTATAGTAAGATACACCAACTTAGCTCCAGGACTATAGTAAGATACACCAACTTAGCTCCAGGACTATAGTAAGGTAGACTAACTTAGCTCCAGGACTATAGTAAGGTAGACCAACTTAGCTCCAGGACCATAGTAAGATACACCAACTTAGCTCCAGGACTAGAGTAAGGTACACCAACTTAGCTACAGGATTAAGGCACGTCATGTTAACTAACCTTGATGCATGACGTGTTGCAGACCTTACAACTGTTCGGGGCAGGATGGGAGCGGACAGTGTAAATTATTATTATTATTACTATTAGCACCGCGTCTTACTACCCTTTCGAGTTATACGCACTTACGCTAATGTGCAATGGTAGGGGTGATTGTGAGATGAAATGGAGGACCTACAGTTTAACGTGGAATCCGAACCACGGCGGAGGCCTGGCATTCCTCACATTCACAAGTTGTGATTAATACACGTCTTGTCAGAGGTGACAGTGTAAATATTGAGAGAGCAGGTCTGAACCTTTACCAATTAACAAATAGTGTATCATTTTTGGACAGTTGGGACCTCTTAATCGGTCTAGATCTTAAAATATAATTGCAATTGACAGTGGCGCAGAACAGATTAGACAGTTCAATATTAATTCTCGTAAAATACCTTTATCTTCCTCCGATAACAACAATCTTGCAATCTGGCGAGAAGTTACTAAACACAATAATTGGTGATGGTGAGTTATGACCACAGGGAGATGCACCAAATTGACATCCGCCTCCAGTAAAAACGACATAACCTGCTTAGGTGTCCGCAAGGTCTAAGGCATCATTCTCGCAACTAAATACCGATGACAAGGATATCGCCCTTTAAATCCCGGTTGGTTGTACTGAGGGTTTCCCCGAAGTGGTTTTCCACTCTCCCTCCACGCAAATGTGGGTAGATTTCCTCTAAATATAGCCTTCTTAATCTCTAAAACCATTAACGTGATTAGTACATAAGCGTATAAACAGAACAAGTAGCAAGACACGGAGCTAAAAAAAATAATAAAAAACTACAAAGTTTAGAAAAGTTGAGGGTCAGGGTGGAAACATAACTGAACACAACGCAACACATTTAAATTATTAATCCCGCGGGCCGGATTGAACACACGGGTGGCGGGCCGTAGTTTGTCTATCCCTGATTTAGATAAAAGTAGCGTGAAAGTATGTGTGGTGGCACCGTGTACCATTTCTTTGAGCCGGGGTGAAAATTGTCAGTCGGACGTCGAGTCTTGGTGAAACGCTGATTACACTAGAGTCGCGATAATCCGGGCCTCCGTATTATCCGGCCCGGTGTTAACAAGTTTTTAAAACAAACACTGGTACATATCCACTATAAATATTTACTGAATTTATGATGTTATCCATTTTACGTTCTATTTTCACTTGTTCTTGCTTTGTAGTCGATGCTCAATTTCCAAAAAAAAGTATTCTATGGTAAAAATTTTAAAAATTCCTTTCTTGTTTATTTTTTTACTGTCCCCCTACAAGTGCTCTATTTTTATTTTACATCGCAATCAGAAAATGATCAGATCAAAATAAAATTAAATGTTTCTGAAAAGTAAAAAAAAAAAA
>CABFWB010004869.1:0-22533 GCA_902151455.1 Timema bartmani | reverse complement strand
ATAGTTCATGATGAGAGTAAGAGAGAGGTGAGTCTATGAAGAGCATAGTTCACGATGAGAGTAAGAGAGAGGTGAGTCTATGAAGGGAATAGTTCATGATGAGAGTAAGAGAGAGGTGAGTCTATGAAGGGCATAGTTCATGACGAGATTGAAGGCGATGAGTGTTTAATATTATTAAAACGAGTTATGATTGTATTAAGCACACAAGTGGGCTCTCTCTGAGTCTTGAGCTGTGAATTGTGTGAGTTTGCTGATTGAGAACTTAATAACGATCTTCTGGATTGTCTTTATTACACATCTCATGTTCCAGACACTGGCCGCTGAGTGGAAGACTGTGTTCTTCATTGCGGCAGGTATATACTTCCTGTGCAACCTGTTCTTCGTCCTGTTCGGCAGCGCAGTGGTTCAACCGTGGAACGAACCGGAGACCAGTGAAGAAAAGTCCAGTAAGCAGGCACGCTCACACCACGCTACTAAACAGCTTACTGATGATACATGAGGGTTGTTTATATTAATTGTTGCTTCAGGGTATTTGGTGTAATAACTGCTTCCTGTTTGTCTGGGCAGCGCCATTTTATAATGAAATTATTCATTAAATATGTTTTATCAGAGGCAGTTTGAGTATTGAACTCTAAATTAAATTCAAAGTTTAAATTTTAGAACCCATAATAGCATGGGTATTGTTATGTTAGATAAATAGAGCAAGGTCAACTAAAATGATGTTATTTTGTAACTTTAGAGTCAACCAATGTCTGTTCAAAGTGTTCTATATTACTCGAGATTGTAATATAACTTTGTGATAATATCGATTTGCACATAAAGGTAAGCAGTGAACATTGTTTAATACATATCATACATTTATGTGCAGAGCCAAAGCTAAAAGTGTTTTATATAAAAATATATTTATTAATGTAGGATATAATCGAAACAAGGTAATTTTCCACACATTATTAAACTTACTGTTCATTCCTGCTAATTCTGGCTTAAAACCATTAAAATTTCTATTCATTCCTGCTATGTACTACTAAAATTACTAATTATTCCTGCTTGTTCCTACTAAACACTGTTTGTCCCTGCTATTATGCTGACTATTAAGATACCGTTTTGTTGATACAGAGTACTGCTTCAAACTATAAAGTTAAATTCATTTCCAGTTTATTAATCTTAATTAATGTTATACTATTTTAGTTAGAATTATTGATTCCTGCTTTTTATTACTGCATACTGATTAAAACTACATGTACTGTTTGATACTATTTAGTATATATTTTGTTTTATGCCAGCTACTACTATAATAATTATACCTGTATAGACTCAAGCTTCATAACCTGGTCTCAGATTTTAATAACGCGTCATCTTGTTGGTACATCACAGACAATACTTATGTGTCCATATATTATCTTCATGATTTCCTGGTTGTGTAAACTTTTTTGTGTGTATACTTGTCATTTTGAATTTTTTTGGTCATATAATTTTTTTTGGTCATATAATTTTTTTTGGTCATAAACTTTTTCGGTCATATACATTTTTTGGCCATATACATTTTTTGGTCATATAAAAAAAATTGGTCATATAATTTTTTGGTCATATACATTTTTTGGTCATATACATTTTTTGGTCATATACATTTTTTGGTCATATACATTTTTTGGTCATATACATTTTTTGGTCATATACATTTTTTGGCCATATACATTTTTTGGCCATATACATTTTTTGGCCATATACATTTTTTGGCCATATACATTTTTTGGCCATATACATTTTTTGGCCATATACATTTTTTGGCCATATACATTTTTTGGCCATATACATTTTTTGGCCATATACATTTTTTGGCCATATACATTTTTTGGCCATATACATTTTTTGGCCATATACATTTTTTGGCCATATACATTTTTTGGCCATATACATTTTTTGGCCATATACATTTTTTGGCCATATACATTTTTTGGCCATATACATTTTTTGGCCATATACATTTTTTGGCCATATACATTTTTTGGCCATATACATTTTTTGGCCATATACATTTTTTGGCCATATACATTTTTTGGCCATATACATTTTTTGGCCATATACATTTTTTGGCCATATACATTTTTTGGCCATATACATTTTTTGGCCATATACATTTTTTGGCCATATACATTTTTTGGCCATATACATTTTTTGGCCATATACATTTTTTGGCCATATACATTTTTTGGCCATATACATTTTTTGGCCATATACATTTTTTGGCCATATACATTTTTTGGCCATATACATTTTTTGGCCATATACATTTTTTGGCCATATACATTTTTTGGCCATATACATTTTTTGGCCATATACATTTTTTGGCCATATACATTTTTTGGCCATATACATTTTTTTGGCCATATACATTTTTTTGGCCATATACATTTTTTTGGCCATATACATTTTTTTGGCCATATACATTTTTTTGGCCATATACATTTTTTTGGCCATATAAATTTTTTTGGCCATATAAATTTTTTTGGCCATATAAATTTTTTTGGCCATATAAATTTTTTGGTCATATAAATTTTTTGGTTTGTAAAAATTTTCAGGTCCTTTTTGGGTATTTTTTTAGTAAATTTTAGGCATTTATGTTAAATAAATATACTTTTTATATACTCTCGATATTTCATACTAAATACGCAACCATAATGAACTTTGTATCCTTTTTGTATGTTTGCAAAATACATATTTCCGGTGATACTGCAACTAATCTGGCGAGGGTTATGTTGGGAGGGGGTAGCTATCACTTCTGAAGAAGATATTTATAAATCAATATTATATTCATGAAAATACAAGAGTTTGGTTGTAAAACACACATTCCTGGTAAGACAGCAACTAGGCTGGAGTGTTGCTTTTTTTTGGGGGGGTGGGGGGGGGGAGGAGGGAGCTATTACTTATGAAATGGATATTTGTAAATATTACATTTAGCAGAATATAAGAGTTTGCTTATCAAAGTCCATTGTGTATGTGTATATATATATTTTAGTTTAAATTTGTAAAAGTGAGTGTTTGATTTTGTCATGTGCATTCATTACGGGCTTCAATTAGAATTTTAAGTAATTTTTTGCTCACAAAAGTTCGGGTCCTGCTCATAAGCTAATATTTTAAATAAATGTATATTAGACATAAAAAAATGTGTACAAATAATGATTTATTTATGTTTTGGTATCCATCAGCCTACCAAACAATTTGTTGTTAAAAAAATGCTATTAACTATATACGGTACTTGTTGTTGAAAATTCCAAGGGCATGACCTGCTTCAGATAGTCCATGGGATGGCGGATGATCGCATTAAAGAAAATCTTGTAGCCTGATATAAGGTTATTTGAAAATAAAAATTTTACTGCACAATTTTAAGAAGTGTATAATTAATTATAAACTATAAATTTTGATTCAATGAATTCAAATCATTACAGTTCACGATAATATGTTAGAAAAAAATAATTTTTAATATTAAAGCAGCTTAAAAGTTGTAAAATTACATGATTCTTATTATTTATAAATACTGTTCTTTTTATACCACGATAATTTGATTTATCCCATGTTTTAGTACACAAAGTCGTTATTAAGAATTTTCTTAACCGAACTACTCCCTAATTGTACTAATATCACTCAATTGATCTTTGCAAATATAGATTTGAAATGTAGAGTTAATGAAATTTCTTGTTTTGACTGTTTTGATTGTTTTGATTGTAGAGACAAAACTTTTACTAGCAGAACATAATACGAGTCGGAGGGTCAGATAATTCCTACTGATACACTTGGTCGGTGTTCTGGAATGGACTGAGACATTGCTACTTGCTAACTATTTCAAGATCTCCCCCACCCCGTTCCCCCCACCTGTGTTAGATTCCAGTTCTAGACGCAAATAAATCCTAGTAATTTTTATTGTCGAATGAACTTAAGATAGAATGCAGCGCTCGTTTTTTTATACGATGCTTGTTTGTTTTCCAAGAGTCACCACCCAGTGAAATAGAGCATTATGGAACGTTCCCTCACCTTGTCCAGCAATCCAACTACTCTTAACCTAAATGGATGCCACAAAGCTAGATCCTCTGTAGGGTGTGTTCAACTTTGCATAAATTTACTATTGTATTATAACGTACACTAGGCTGGGAGGGCCTAGGGATTCATCCCAGAGCACAGCCAAATAATAAACTCAGACACTCAACCTCCAGGTTAAAATGGTTGCGCTCCTTTTGGCAGCTTGAGTCCTTCACCACTAGGATCGCTGTAGTTAGTCCTATCATCACCCAGCAGTGACACTAGCGAAGCCTAGTAGTGATGGGCACAATCGAGTAATTCTAAGAATCGAGTAATTACTCGAGTAATCGAGTAAAATTACTCGAGTAATTTTTAGCAAATCATCTACTCGAATCGTCCCGTGGCAATCGGTTGGACAACATTACTCGGGAGTCTTGCTATGAAATTCGATACTAATAACAAGTCCATAATCTCTTCATGTAGTGGGCACTCGACAGTGACATCCACCCCCTTATTTTCATGTTTCACTTGACATCTACAGTCAATATGAAAATATGCGTTTTAAGAAATGTCTCACAAATAAAAATTGTTTTGTGCTCTTTTTAATAAAATAAACTTTTCTTTAAACGTTCATGTTAAAGAAATTGATAATAATTGTACCTTTTTAAAAGTGAAAATAATTGTTTTTTTTGTTTTGTATCTTACTCTAATTAGTTTCAATTCATAAATAATCATATTTTACTAAGGAGAAATTAAAATAATTAAGAAAGACAATATCTAGTTTCATCAATGCGATTGTGAAAATAAGACTGCCGAGGTGCCGAGTAAAAAGAATCGAGTAACTTTCATCGAGTACTTTTGAAAAGAATCGGAAATGTGATACGCTTAGCTAGTAGCATGCTTTTCGATTGTGTACTTTACATCTGCGAGTAATTTGTATTGAGAATGCATGTGCAACGTTTAAACCATAAAGGGTCATTTTTGCGTGTCAGCGGAAACTGTTGATGAAAAATGAGCTCTAAGGGAATATACCTTTTAAATGGAAATAGCGTGGTAAACAGTCTAGCCAATAAGGTCGATTCTCACTTATCTGGTAAGAAAAGAGAAAATAAAAGAATAACATGGTCCGAGTAAAGTTACTCGAGTAATCCCGGAAGAATCGAGTACTCCCGATTACACAACACAATCGAGTTACTCGATTATTTTTACTCGATTGTGCCCATCACTAAAGCCCAGTGTTGAAAGACTCAAGCTGGCTAAAGGAGTGCAGCTAAACCCCCGTAAGGTTGAGAGTCTGTTTCTATTATTTGTCTGTGCCCCAGGGACATATTCAAACATAGGCACAAGTGCTGGAACTAGCAGGGGGACATGGGTACATTGCCCCCCTTCCTCTCTGATCTCTTGCTGAAGTGGGGGAAAATCTTTGGAAAAATTGTGCAATGATTTACTTATAATTCTTGTGACCAGTAACATTGAAAAAACTTGATTAGACTCCTTCTTAATTTACATGGATTAATATTTCTTAACATACACACGAGTCAAACTAGTGCCTAATATAATGTTTTGTAGCTATAAAAAAAAGGGGAAAAATAAGTGTAGCCTATTTATAGGCAAACCTTTAATTCAAACAGTTTCCTATGTTTTGATCAATAAATTATTAATTTCTCTTGGAACAATAAATTTAAAAAGAGAAATAAGATCAGGCTGTTACCACATTTATTTTGATAACATTTTAATATCATTGGTTACTAAATACCACTTTTTTAAGGCTGGTAACGAATAATTTTCTTAATTTTAACTTTTATCGTTTATTTTTTTAAATTTCAACAATAATTTTACTCCATTTTTCTCCTTTAACGCGTTTTATAACAAATCATAGATAAAGCGTATTATTTGTCAGACGGGTGAGTTTGTAATCAGTTATGAAATATACCCATAATTTAAAAATATATCCAAAGTATTATTGAGGGCGAATAAAATTTAAAAGTAAAGTGATACAATGTAAAAGCAAAATAAAATGGCGTTTTTCTTTTTACCATCCTTAGGTTTTTATGAATGATCTATTCGGTAGGCAATTTACATCAATAAGTTTAAAGCCCCCGACCGGGATTTGAACCCCGATATCCCCCTAATCGACAGTCTAGTCTATTGCGAGAGTGACTCCTTAGATCATTCGACATTGTTAATTAAACTCGTTTAAAATTCTCTTAATTTTTATGTATGACGTGAGTTATTAAGGCCTAAATCTAAAATTTTAGATAGAGGATTACTAGTACATCATACGTCCTGGATAAACACAATTAAACTGATAGAGCAGGTCGGCTGAAGGTAGAAAGAGTAGATTAATCCAAATATAGTTTGAGGGAAAGTGTGAAATGATTAAGCAAAAATAAATGGTATGGTGCACCGCACAGACTTTCTCCCTCTCTTCTCTTAAAATTTACTAAAAACTCTTAAAGATTTGTGAAACTAAATAATAGTCTAATAGTCTAATAGTCTATGGCACTAGGAACTAGGAACAATGTTATAGAAAATTTGAAAAAAGAGAAACATCTTTCTTTGTCCACCAAAGAGCATAAGAATAAAATTAATTTTCAAATACCTGAATTAAAGAGTATATAGGATATTTGATTATAACTCAGAAATTATAGCTTTATAAAAAATATATTTCAAATAAAAGATTTTTATCTTAAATAGTACTACAATTATTTGGCGGAAAAATCAAACGGGGTGGGAAATTTTGTAAATAAAAAAACTATTGAAAAATGTAACATTAGCCATCTCTTTGTTACCCTACAAAACACATGCAGGATTATATTACACCTTATCACTACCGTGATTCCCTTAAGGTCCGGCTACACAGAGCCGCACCGCACCGCACCGCACCGCACCGCACAGCATTTTCCCGGTGGAATGCTATCCACGTTTTAAATGCAAGTGGCTACACTAGTCTGCACCAGCTCGGACGAATCGTCGAGAGATCATTGCTCCGCATTTTGCGGTGCGGTGCGGTGCGGTGCAATGCAGTGCGGACTGGAAATAAATGTTCGGGAGCTTCCGAACTTTGTTTTCATGCTAACCCCTAAGAACTGAAAGGATGGGCGAAACAGTAATGTTACGATATCGGTGATCACAGTGACCTTGATTTTTAAAAGAACAGTGATTTATACCAGTGATTGGCAGTCACTGTGTCAGCACTTGTAAAACTAGGCATTTCTTTCACAGCCGTTGCACGTGTGATGCTGTAGTCATTGTTACCAACATTACGTACAAGATTAAAATATTATATACAACAACTTATTGAACAACAAACATTCTTCTAAATTATTAGCTAACTTAAAACTTTATTCTTCGTAATTAATAGCTAACTTAAAACTTTATTCTTCGTAATTAATAGCTAACTTAATTTTATGAAAATAGGTGAAAACCTATACAAGAAAAATAAAAACACAAGCTTATTTTGTAATATAACTCAGTCTATAAAGAATATAAAAAATGGCTAGAAAATGCGGTGCGGGTCGGCTCCGTGTAGCCATCCATACCTTTACCATTCATACACGACTTTTGTGTA
Organism: Timema bartmani; assembly: GCA_902151455.1. Lineage (NCBI taxonomy): Eukaryota > Metazoa > Arthropoda > Insecta > Phasmatodea > Timematidae > Timema > Timema bartmani. The sequence goes on along the minus strand of CABFWB010004869.1, from coordinate 14,948 downwards.
TGGTGTTTAGTCTATAGTTTACGCAGGACGGTGGTCTGAGGGTTATGGCGAGGGGTTAGGGGGGCAGGGGCAAGAGCTGCGTACTGCGTAGCCCCTAGGCCGCAAAAATATAAATCCATCACTTTCCCTCTCCCATATTTCCGACCTACCCCAAATATCTATTTGAATACTCACCTTTACAGCCTTCTACATGTTCTGACTTTTTAAGTCTACACCCAACCTATATATAAAATACTAACATACAGTTAAACTAAAGTAGAGTTAGTATTAATCAATAAATAAATAGCCCTCTTCATTGGCTAAATGTTTTAAGCCTCTAAGATAGTGATGTTCAAACTATGGTTCGCAATTAGGAAAACTAATGGTATGATATAATCGTATTTGCGTTCTTAAATAATTAGTCTAGTTATAGTTTTGATACTTATTTTCCAAAAATATGTAACCAGTAATCTACCCTTTAATAGTATTTATCTAACTATCATGTAAATAGTTACCAGATATCTATTTTAAAAACAAAACCGTTAGGCCCATGTAAATGTTCGAAAACGGATTAACATCAAACTACTCTTTATTCGAGGTCTTCAATCGAAATTTAAAAAAATACACTTCGAGGACAGATAGAATTGTGTAGAAATTTAGTGAGGATGGATTAAGTTTGAGGAACAATGGTCTGGGGCGTCACTCACGTGATAGACTGGACTTACCGATGACGGAGAGATTGTGTTTCGAATCCCGGTCGGATATATCCTACTGAAGGTGGATCTTTCCTAAATTGTTTCCCACGCCCCCTCTTCACGTAAATGCGACCACAATTCCTTTCAATTCAACCTTCCTCATCCCCAGTACACTAGTGCAATTAGTAAATAGACGTGTAAACATAACGGTTATAGTGAGACGAGGTGATAAAAACAAACAGATCGATAAATGGAATATGAAAACAAAAGAGCTCTGAAACCCATCACCAGCGAACTTTTTTCCAGACGCTGTTGAAATATAATTAAAACTCAATAAATCGTTTATACCAAAGATAAAACCACTATCCTACTGTTGTTAACCACCACCAGACCTAGCCTAGTAATCCAGTCACCAGAGACATAGCAGTGTCTTAGGCTATATCCACCAGAGACATAGCAGTGTCTTAGGCTATATCCACCAGAGACATAGCAGTGTCTTAGGTTCTACTCACCAGATACATAGCAGTGTCTTAATCTCTACTCAGCAGACATAGCAGTGTCTTAGGCTCTACTCACCAGAGACATAGCAGTGTCTTATGCTATACCCACCAGAGACATAGCAGTGTCTTAGGCTCTACTCAGCAGACATAGCAGTGTCTTAGGCTCTACTCACCAGAGACATAGCAGTGTCTTAGGTTCTACTCACCAGAGACATAGCAGTGTCTTAGGCTCTACTCACCAGAGACATAGCAGTGTCTTAGGCTCTACTCACCAGAGACATAGCAGTGTCTTAGATTCTACTCACCAGAGACATAGCAGTGTCTTAGGCTATACCCACCAGAGACATAGCAGTGTCTTAGGTTCTACTCACCAGACATTAGTCTAACTATTTCATATTGAAATTATTAGCATTATCTAAGTTTAATTAATCCTTCTATTAGAAATAATTGTCAAATTTCTGTACTATAAAATTGGTTCAAGAGACCAATATTTAGTTATGTCACTAAAATAAAAGATTCATAACAAACTTAGTATGGTATCATTTAAGGCATGCTACAATTAATAACAATTGTGATCTTGGACCTTTACTCAATAAATGGCTTTTTGCTTATGTCCTTGGGTTGTAAATGACTTGGTTCATTGTCTAATGCATGGAGGACTGTTGAAAGAAACTGTACACGGTGGGGGCATGTGGGCCAGTTGCGCGGGATTTACTTTTGTGTCTGTAAAGGTCCTCGCACACCGGCATAGTATCGTATACGTACGGTGCCAGGACAGTAGCAGTATGGTAGCAGTATGGTAGTAGTATGTTATCGTATTACCGCGATGGTCCCGCACACCGAGATCGTAGATACGGTAGCCGGCGAGTTTACCGAATAGCAATTTTTCGAAGTTTATTTTTTCGAAAACCAATTTTTCGACATAGCAATTTTTCGAACTAATAGTTTTTAGAAAACATCTTTTTGTAAAATCAATTAGGTAAAAGTAAATTTTTCGAAATGCAGTTTTTCGAAAGCCAATTTTTTGATCTAGAAATTCTTTGAACGAGAAGTTTTTCGAAAATAAATTTACCTCAAATCTATTTTTCAAAATAAATGTTTCAAAAAGTAGGTTTTCGAAAATAAATTTTTCGAACGATAAGTTCGAAGTATAGTAAAATTCTAGCTTAGGTTAGGTTAGGTTAGGCTAGGTTAGGGGTAATCCTCCCTATAGGGGGGTGAGGATAGGGGTAGGTGATTCCCAGTCCTCGATAAAATAGCTTCTGGAAAACTCGCAGTTCGCTAAATTGATTAAAAAATAATAATTTGCAATTCACAAAATTGGTTCTTCAAAAAATTGATTGTTCGAAAAATTAATTTTCGATTATTTGAGTGTCAAACAATTAATTTTCGGTAAATTCACTTCGGGAAATTGATCTTCGAAAAATGTGGTTTCGACAAACACATCGTTCGGAAAATTGATGGTTCGAGAAATCAATTTTCGACAAAATTACTTTCGATGATTTTGTATTAGATGAATTGATTTTCGAATAACTTGTTTTCGAAAAATGTACCTAGCCCCGTTCGAATTATACGCTCGCTAATTTCTGCCCATGCGTTGTTCTTGTACTTGTCATAATAAAATGGATCTCCAATATCATAAATAACTTTGTACTCTTGTACAACAATAATTAGCTCCTCTTCAAAATCGCCCATTTCATAACTCACAACTCGAATATAAAACAACAAGACCGCCTTGNCCTTGTCCCTCTCCTACACAACTCACTTTGCCCAGTCCTTGTCCCTCTCCTACACAACTCACTTTGCCCAGTCCTTGTCCCTCTCCTACACAACTCACTTTGCCCAGTCCTTGTCCCTCTCCTACACAACTCACTTTGCCCAGTCCTTGTCCCTCTCCTACACAACTCACTTTGCCCAGTCCTTGTCCCTCTCCTACACAACTCACTTTGCCCAGTCCTTGTCCCTCTCCTACACAACTCACTTTGCCCAGTCCTTGTCCCTCTCCTACACAACTCACTTTGCCCAGTCCTTGTCCCTCTCCTACACAACTCACTTTGCCCAGTCCTTGTCCCTCTCCTACACAACTCACTTTGCCCAGTCCTTGTCCCTCTCCTACACAACTCACTTTGCCCAGTCCTTGTCCCTCTCCTACACAACTCACTTTGCCCAGTCCTTGTCCCTCTCCTACACAACTCACTTTGCCCAGTCCTTGTCCCTCTCCTACACAACTCACTTTGCCCAGTCCTTGTCCCTCTCCTACACAACTCACTTTGCCCAGTCCTTGTCCCTCTCCTACACAACTCACTTTGCCCAGTCCTTGTCCCTCTCCTACACAACTCACTTTGCCCAGTCCTTGTCCCTCTCCTACACAACTCACTTTGCCCAGTCCTTGTCCCTCTCCTACACAACTCACTTTGCCCATTCCTTGTCCCTCTCCTACACAACTCACTTTGCCCAGTCCTTGCCCCCTTTCCTAACATTTCATGGAACATTATAAATAACATAGGCCTAATCCATTTGCCATAGGAAATAACAAAAACATTTGTGTTTTACCAGATAAAAAAAAATGTGGCTCAACACAAACTCAAACCTAGCGCATCCGACCAGGCAAGCATTTGTTTCCATACATACCTTTAATAAAAACATGCATACTATGTTTTACAGAGAGTTTGTAAAATCACATCCTGTGAATGACAACTCTCTTCACAAAGTAACCCGACAATGTGCTTAAAACCGACAGTGTCCCCTTTCTACTCGGCCGACCATCTTGTAGCCATCACATTATCTGGATATTCCTTCGTCATCTCTAAAATGGGACCAATTTGATTTAGAATCGATATGTATTGTTATAACATAATTATTTGTGAGCTTATGTTTGAATTAAAAATAAAAATGTTTCTATTAGTTACGGTACAATTCTGGGGTGTGGAGTTCTGCCTCATGAATCAATCCTACTTAGCAATGTATAAAAAAAGGTTTGATTTGTAAACAATTAAAAAGAAAACATAGAAACCATCTCTTGCATTTGTTGTACTGTACAATCTCACTTTATTACCTTAAATGGGTTAATTTTGTAAGAAGCTGACACATGGACTAGTTAATAGACAGATGAAGCTAGTGCAGGACAGGATGGAACAAATACGGCACATGGGGTGTGTTCCTAAAAAATGTTGTCAAGTTAACAAGGGACATGTTTGCTGCTCAATATATTGTACCACTGTGTAGTGATATTCTTGTCGAGAATGGCTTAAGTAGTCACTAGAGGGTTGAAATGTGGTACTTTCTGGAAGATTAAAAACATTTATTTGCCGCCAACATTGATAACACAAAAAATAGATTGAATTTTTTTAGCACTGCGTCTTACTAACTGTTCAGGTTATACACCTGTGTATACACTGATTTTGGTTGGAAGAACAGTTGAGAAAATTAAACATATTATTTTACGATATTGTGTGTGTTATTCTATAGGTTTTGATAGTATCCATCAAAAGTGACAGCTGCGGAAAACACGACTTGATGTATGACTGTATTAAAATTGTTTTGGTAACTTAAATAACTAACTTCTGTTCTTCCTACCAAAAACATACTATATTAATTACACAAATGGGTTAGGGAGCTTTTTAATTTAGAGGAAGTGCAGCCACATTTGGATGCAGGGAGAGTGGAAAACCATTTAGGGAAAACCACCCTCAGTGCACCTGACCGGGATCTAACCCCAATCTCCCTGTCTTCAGTAGTCTAGTCCAACACGAGAGTAGCTTATTGGAGCTCGTGGTCACCTAAGCGGTAGGTGGAATGTTAGCTTATAGGTAATTGGTTGTTATCGAAAGTGATAGTTGTAGATAGCACCACTTGATGTGCGAGTATAAACATAGAATGTAAGAGAGACTAGGGAAGTGGGGAGCATGTTAGCTTTCATGAGGAGAAGCTGGGCAAGAGTAGAAGTACACGAGATCCATAGAGGAAGCAAGACTGAGGATGCTGATGGCTATGACGTATGTCTGCAAAAGACTGCAAGGGAGGCCAAGAAAGAGACGGAAGGAGCAGAACGCCTGCAAAGTGAGAGTAAACATTTTACCAAACTGATCCAGCCACAGGCTCTAAACAGTTAATCATGGGGTTTGAGTTATAACATGATTTTGATAGGAAGATCAGTATTTTTGACGAAGGTTGAGCGTGGGTCAGTCAAGTCTGGGTTATGTGGTACAGTACTGACCACACGCTGTGCGAGTCACAAACTGTCAAATGTGGAACAATTATTGTTTAGTGCAAAGTGTTCCAGTGGATTAGAGGAGATTGTTTGTTGTGTTTTGTTGTAATTGCTCGATTTGTATTAAAATTAATGATAATTAATATATAGAGTTTCCTTTCTTTGTTTTTTTCAAGTGGATGGTTCTTATTCATGAAAATAATGAATAGTAGTACCAAAGTTTCAAACTCCAATGTATTTCTCGGTTGGCCAGGTGGCATAGTGGTATGGACCCATTAGCACGATGTGCGGGGTAAAATTACGTATTGGTAAAGAAAAGCGGTAGAAACTCCAGCATAAGACATTCTGTAATGTATCTAATCATTTTAATTGTTTCAGCTCTTCAATTACATTGCATGCTAGGGATGAGTAAGATTAAAATGGAACTGTAGTGAAGAGTCATTAGGAGGAAAAACCGACGGTGAGTCTGACCCCATCATCTGCAGTGACATCCTTAGACCATGCGGGCACAGATATAGCTAGTTTAGTGGTAGATATAACACACTCTCCTTGAAATACTGACCTTTATTATTCTGATAGTGCACATTTAGACACAATGGCAACATATGGTACAGTGAAGAAATTACATGCAGTGGAGGTAGGAACCAATATTTATTCAAGTATTGAAATATACATTGTGTGATATAATTTTAAATGAAGATACAGTTCATTTTAAAAACGAGTGAATTTACATTTTAGAAATAAAACGACTACTAGCAAATAAGAGAATAATCTATAATAGTTTACAGTTTACTCAGGTCGACATTCATTAAAGTATTCCTTAAGTGATAAGAGCACAAATATGAAGGGGGAAAAAAAAACTACACAGTACAAGAGCTCACTTTGGGACGATTAGAGGCCTCATTGTGTGTTGTTTAGAGTTTGGGACATTAGCTGTTCACTTAGTTGGAATAACATTATTAGCCTGATGGCCAGAAATATGTGAGTATAATGTAAAGGATGGTTAGGTTAGGCCTTGATATCGACAAACTAGACAATAGATTTGTCCATATCTAGGCCTAACCTAGCTCTTCTATCAGGTTGACTTCCTTCACCATCACTTTACACTAATGTACAGTGTATCTACACTCTCTTATTATTGTATATTTGGAAGGTACAGGAAAGGTGGATTGGAACAAACACAATATGACGTTTACACTGCTGGCGCTCAATCCCCCCGCGTAGGTTTAATTCTAGTAGAACTCATACAGGAGGGGGTGTGATAACAGTGACCAACAGTGTCAAAACAAACTAAATTATATTTTTTATACCTCCTGTTTTTGGTATAGGCTAATTTTAGCAGGATTTTTTTTTTTTTCTGTCGCACCATACCAGTTAAATAAGTTTGCTTTGTTACCAATTTTAGCCAAAAATGCCTATTTTATTTACAGAAAATCAGGGTCTGTGAGAATTACACTTTGAAATGATTTCGAGACTTTGTCGCCGCGTCATACTCTAGGTAATAGGAGGGTGTGGAGCGTAGACTCTGCTTCAAAGATAATTCTGGCTTCGACATTTACAAAGCTTGGCCAATGAAAATAATGATGGTAGAAAAATGCCATTCTGAACTTGAGTATTTTTTACAAATTAATTTTTTTAAATAATTTTGTTATATAAAAAAAGATATTAAATTAATACATTTAATTAGAGTTCCCTTCAAATTGAAAATGTGTGCTTCTCATGCACACACACTTTGAACCCTTAAAAGAAAGTTGGATTTAATTTATTTTTGAAGGTTCATATAAACAGAAGAATAAGAAGTCCACCAAGCACAAATGACACACAGCTATTTCAACTGTAACAAACACAGTACCAACACAATCAACTGTCAACCCAGGTAATTATTTGTACTAATTAACATATGGTTTCTAATGATTGTATGTGGTGGTTGCATATTCACAACAGTAGATAAAAAAAAGAAGCTAATTGTGAGCACAGCAAGGCGAGTTTGTTTCTGACAAAATTAAAATACAAACAATGAACTATACAAAGTTCAAAAATCTTGCCTTCCAAGGGAGAATATATCTTTTGGGTGCTTAACCTAAACTAACTTATACGATACATTCTAACACTTTGTTGATTAGAAAAAAAAAACAAAGGTTGGTTTTTCATTTATCGACAAAGATTAAACAATATAGTATCCTAGTATTTTGACTATGCTATTCCTCAATACGAATGGAATGGAAGAATGTCTGATAACAAAGACTAGACAGAGCCTTTCATGAAATTAACTATCTGGAAAATAAAATAGCAGACACAAGATTCGATTCCTCACAAAATTTCCTGAACTGTCAGCGTGGATGCTTATATGTGCTTGTGCAATTAGTTTCACGACAAGCTCTGTTGATTCCCAGCCTATGAACAATCCTGATTACTTAGTTCCAAGTTTAGAACTACACTAAATAGTATCTACAAAACAAGTTGTAAGATAATAATAGTACAATTTATATAACTTTTACAAAGAAGGGAATCGGCCAATAGGAGCAGATTGCAAGAATAAAATCTACAACAATGGAATGAAAATTGTTGATGCTTTAAATTGTAATTATTAAAGCAGCAGTATTTAAGATTACGAGATTAGAACATCAGAGGATGTTTAAAAATCAACATTTTTGCAATTAAGTAATGAAAAGATAAAATCTAATTAATATTGTCTCACAAGGATTAGTACCACTTGCCAATATCAGACATTCTCTGATGTTCATTTAAATCAAATAGATCAACAATTTGTTTAAAACACAGTCCAACAAACAATAAAAGTTTGAATATACAACAAAGATAGACGCAAGAGATTTTTTTAACAACACTCATTAAATAAAACTCGATTAAATTTATTCTGAACAATGCAAAGACTATATTAATTTTACACTCTTAAAACATAAACAGGATTTTAGTCAGACATATTTATTTTGCAAAGCTGTGAAAGAAAAATTAAAATAAATGTGTTTTTTTTATGAAGATAAAAAAGAGAAGTTGTTGAAAAATACAACTATTTAACCTAACAGCACGTGACAAAGTAACTACGTCTTTAGTTAGACACAGAATGAATTATTCATCAAATTTTGGTGTAGTGAAATTGAGAAAAATCACAGTTTATTAAAATGAATACAGTGACCAACAAATTAATGTGACATTTTGATATTCCTCCTAAATTGATTTTTTAAATACTGATAGTAATTTACAAGTATATTTTTAGGGTAAAGAGAAATTTAAAATAAGTTATTATGAGATAACATGACAATTCGAATGGGAGGGGTGTATGTGTGTATGTAAGGTTGTTTTAAAAGTGAATGTAAAAATTTCATTTTGATTCAGGAAGGGTTGTTAATCTGTCATATTTCCAACCCTTTCCAAGAACCACTGCCCAAGATAAACATAAACTTCATTAGTTCCGCGCAGAGTCAACTCAACATGCATTACGATTCTTTACAGTGCTTGAAGGTTGAATGCAACTATACAAATTGTTTGTTATCCTGATTATATTCAACTAAACTTTTAGAAAATAATACTTAAATATAATTCTTGCATGAATAAAATAAGATAAGGATACCACTTTATTTTTCAACTTCAAAATATTGAACAATTTGTTAATAGCTTAAATACATTTTGTTCAATTTACACAATTTTCCTCCTTTCCAACCAAATCCAATTTTTTTTCAACTCTCGTAACCGTTTCAGGTAGCACAAAAACTTTGGTCCCAGCATACAAATAGTTCACTGAATATATTTTCTCAAAAAAGTCCTATAATTATTACCGCATGGGAACAATTAATCTTCTCACTATTAGAAACTTGGTTGTACTCAAACAAACTCGTCAAACTTTACTCACTTTGTAAATGCCAGCAAATCATTGTCAATGGAAATAAACAGAAAATATCTGGGTTTTTTAAAAATATTGTGTACTGTTGATGTAGAAAAATTATTCCTCCTAGTATAAAATGTACCTTTTGACAAAGTTTATTTAAATTGTAGGTTAAGTTTTAAAAAAATTTCGTAGAAGACAGCAAAGTAAGATTTTATGTTATAATCTTTCAGATGACATTGTGATAACATTAATAAGTTATTTTAATTTTGTCTCACAGAAGCGGAATCAGTAATTATTGTTAAATAGCCAATATTTTAAGTGAGAAATTCAACGAGTTGATTTTATGGGGAGCAATCAATATTTCACCGGTGATTGATTTTTAAATGTTGAGAAGATAATTAAAAAAAAAAAACACAAGTCTATCTAGTTAACGAATCAGAACTTTTTAGATGCATCACTAGCCTGAGATAATAAAACTAGGAACATGTACACAAAAATTACTGAGAGTAGTAAAAAAAATATTATAAGAATCCGTCTTTTTAAAAATCTAACACCTTTAGTAGGAGTTATTCTACAAGAAAATATGTCATTTGTTTCCTTTAAATACATAGTTATAGAGAGATGAAAAAACATTTTTTGTATGTAATTGCTTTAGAAATACAAGACTAATTAATAAGCTAATTATCAAGAAATCTAGTGGTAATAAATTCAACTATAGACACCAGCAAATAACTAGCCTAAAACAGTCGGCTAGGAAGTCGCAGCATCGCAGAAGTAGAAACAGTTATTGCCACGACAGCCATCAGTTAAGACTTTGGGCAGCCAGAACTCTTAGCGGACTTTAGTTCTTTATTCCATACAAGATTTGATTTAAAGTAAGAAGGGGATTCGAGACTCAAATCCTTAAATTTTCTTTTTTATAATTTTCCACTTGGAATTTGTTTTAAGACTCTAATGCTGCCTGTTAGTGGTTAAGAACCAATTATAACTATAAGACAAACTCAACAGCCATGCCCAGACCAGTAATGTAACACTTAACTGAATGGATTATAAGAAATAATTTTACTATCTGTATTTTATATTATTATACTTAAATTTCGTTTGAGGTTAATTGTTTATACAAGATTTGGGTTCGGCCCAACTCTAATTTAAAGCTTTCATTTCCAGCAAAATACACGGTGATAAGTATTAAGTTTCATTATTTGTTACATTTTTAATAACTTGGCAAATATTTCAACAACTTCTTTGCCTCCTTTCCTTGTTAAATTAATGTCTGACTCACACTGACACTGTTAAAAACCAAACACCATCCAAAACTAGTAGTTGTTATAAAATTATAACTATCACAGCTAAACCTTATGAAATATAAGCAGAATTAGGTGCAGGGTTAGTGTGTCGGACCGAGAATCAGATCATGGCTGCACAAAATGAGAGTTTTATAACATTGTCTGCAACCTGGTTGGCGACTATATTAGGACAGAAAATTGTTTAAAAAAAATTAGTGAGCTGTGGTTCATAGAAATAAATTAAAAAGCTGGTCACGTGAGTTCTTACGACGACAGTGAGCGCAGAAAATATTTTTTCAGTGAACCATATCGTGTCTGCGATGCGTAACTTCTTGCCAGGTGACTGTACTTTTATGTAACGCTAATATTATTATCAACTGTCTTCTACAATTACTGTACATTAGAATTAGAACGCTGCACATTAATACAAGTTATTTAGAAATAAACTAGAGAATGATCAAGATTAACACCTATGACAAGAAATACAGTATCAATATATATACAGATTTAGGCCATATCAGAATATAATATTTATATATATATATATATTTCTAGGAAGTAGAGTTCAATTGTTTTTACAAAAGATTGAAGATACTCCAAATATACATAGTACCAGGAGTATATATTATATTCTAGTCTTATATTAGTTTAACTACAAATACCGGTATTAGTTTTTCTTCAATGCACATCCATTAATATTTTTATATATTATATTGTTGTTGAGTTAATATTTATTAATAATATTATGATATTTATTACTTAATCAATTTGAATGTGTGTATGCTTATGTATATATATTTTTGTTCATTTTCTTAAGATGGTGTTTGTCTATTGTGATAAATATTATTACATTATGATGTAATTAAGGGAAAAAAATCTTTTTCAAAAGTTCTTCTAATCTATTTCAACATGATGATATATGTATATATTTGCTAATAATTATTTTAATTTCTAAAAATGTGGAGTTTTTTCATATAATAACTTTTACATCTCCAGATGAAGGGACCCAGCTCTCCATTCCAACAGGTATTGGAAGTGCATTATGGGTACAGTGCAGTCACATTCATAGCAATGTACACACAGTTACAAAAGTTAAAAGTAAACAATGTTTACTAAAACCATTGGGATTATTTTTGTAGAAATGTATTTTGTTAATTAGTTTTATATTTGTGCCATTTTATTAACTGGGTAATATAATCTACCATTGTGCCACATGTCACAAACCAGCACAGTGCCATCGTGCCACAAACTAGGAAAGTTATATTAGGAAATGGAAACCTATACATGAAATTAGTAATTTATCACACCTCAACCAGACCCAAGACCATTCATGAAGTATTTAATGGAAGGGACCGAACCCAGGGTTTAGTGCTTGCCATGTACTTGGGCTACCAGCCCCTAGAACCCCCTGAATGTATTCCATACGAGCAATTCTCTATCAGTGACACTCAATTCTCCACGATACTGAGGCACATATAGAGAGATTAATTCAATTTGAAAAATATAATATCAAAACCTTGTGAATATTTATAATTCTATCCATCAAGTTAACGGAAGTGAAAGCCCTACATTAGTCACCTAGAGAGGGCTATAATGGAGGACTTGTTAGACTTGTTAACGAATACTAGCCCACTCCTAGCGACTCAACTATATTCAAATGAGAAGTCCCTAAAATACACTGGCCACAATTATCAAGTTTTGTCTGTTCAGTGCTGCCCACTGTGATGCATCACTCAACAACGTAGACTCTACCCGACAAATGCATGATGGGTAGACTAAGACTTAACAACACGGACTCTACCCGACAAATGCATGATGGGTAGACTAAGACTTAACAACACGGACTCTACCCGACAAATGCATTATGGGTAAACAGACTTAACAACAAGAACTCTACCCAAAAACTATGTATTGAGGTTTTATACAAGTGCGTGATGGATATAAACAGACCAGACCTCACCTCAGCACCCCTTACAAAAGTAACAGTATTTTTTTGGTTAATTTGAAAGAAATGACACCTGGAGACATAAATCGAACCCAGGTCCTGTAACCTATAGATAATTTTGATGTTCCAAGCTTTGCTATTCATGTACATTTGATTGAACAAGCATTAATTTTCTTCCATGTTATTTGTTCCATGTACAATTAATTGTAATAAAGTCACTCCCTATTCACCCGAAGGTGTGGTATCAATGATAGCTCATGGTAGCCGATGATTTCCACACACCCATCACATACTCTGCCTTAAACTGAGAGTGAAGAATGACGACCCTGAGCTGAATAGCTAAGCTGTAGAGCATTAGCGCACCAAGCCAAAGGTCTCAGGTCTCAGGTTCGATTCCAATGTCCAGGTATCAATTTTCAAATTTACGAAAAATAATAAAACTCAACAAGTTCTGTTTGTCGTTTGATATTATCAAGTTCCAACAATTTTTACTCAATTTTATAAATTGCAAGTTAAGACATTCACAAATATTTCCAAGGGTATGAAACCTCAACCTGTGGCTTGGTGTGGCCGCCCCTACGTTGTATAACACAGTCCAACTGTGGTACATCTCGAGACAGCAGTTTGGTCTAGCTCTAACAGTAACTGTTTGGAGACACAATATTTACATATTTAACAAAATACATCTTGGGGAAACTACTCTAAAAATCTAACAACTAAATGTCACATGATCAAGGTAATCAAAGAGTGAAAAAAATGTACATAATTTTTTTAAGCAAGTTTGCACATACAACCTTATGCTTGAAGCACCTTAATAAACAATTTGTGACATCAAACATGGTGTTCTTTATTGCTTGTGTTATTATTGAAGGTTATATAAACTAACATCTGGAGATGTAATACTACTTTACTTATTAAGTAATCGATAAGTGAATTCATTTTCACGAAAGAATATATATAGCGTGAGAGTTTTCTTCTTTGAAACACATAATTTTTTATGCTAGTCATTAAATGTATTCACTTGTCATTTTATTTGGCACAACACATTGTGACAAGATGTAAAAAATAATGTCAAGATGGTAATTTGGCAGAAATTTAAGTCATTAATCCTATGAGAGTATTTTGTATATTTAAGAAAACAAAATTAAACAATGAAAATAGAAGGAAAATATTTTTTCAAGTTGACAAATTATTACGTTTGACTGGTAGAGTTTTGATGGTATTTTATCCATAAGGGTGTGTTTTAGTCAGTAAACGTTCTCAACCGGGACATGCAACTACATGTTCCAGTTATAGAGTGTGTGACTACATGTTCCTGGGGCATGCAACTACATGCTCCAGTTAAAAGAGGTGTGACTACATGTTCCGGTTATATGGTGTGTGACTACATGTCCCAGTTATGAGGCGTGTAACTACATGTTCCAGTTATGGGGCATGTGGTTACATGTTCCAGTAATATGGTGTGTGACTACATGTTCCAGTTATGGGGTGTGTGGTTACATGTTCTAGTTATGGCGTGTGTGGTTACATGTTCCAGTTATAAGAGGTGTAGCTACATGTCCCAGTTATGAAGCATGCGACTACATGTTCCAGTTATATGGTGTGTGCCTATATGTTTCAGTTATAAGGTGTTTAACTACATGTTCCAGTTATGGAGCATGCAACTACATGTTCCAGTTATGGAGCATGCGACTATATGTTCTAGTTATATGGTGTGTGCCTATATGTTTCAGTTATGAGGTGTGTAACTACATGTTCCAGTTATGAGGCGTGTGGTTACATGTTCCAGTAATATGGTGTGTGATTACATGTTCCAGTTATATGTTATACGAGACTTAATTTTTTTGCCAATAACAAGAAGGATTTAACTGATTACCAACTTTAGTTCAAGGTATCAACTGTTGGAAACTCTGGCGGCATATACAAAATAAGTCGAGATATTTCAAGCGGCTAGAACATATTTTATTAAAGGGGAAATTTCACAAATTTCTAAACAAACAGGACAAAAAATTTGCAACATCATTTAAGAGTGAAGGAAAAGAAGTTTTAAAGATAGTATCATAAATTTATTATTACATTCTTATGCCATAAGTGACTAACCTCCCAGAACCATGTTACACGCATCAAACTTGTAGTTCTGCTAATATATCCCATCTTGAATAGGACTGCAATGGCTGTAAATAACTTAACCATGGGGGTTTCACAAAACAATTAATCAACTGATACTAATGATAATACACCATCAATGTTTTATCTGAGACATTAGCTATGTACTAGGTAAACATATGAATGGAACACAATGCAGGAAAACATGTCTAGTTTGATTACAGTTTGATGAACTAATTGCATAATCGTGAAAAGTGTTAACAAGGAAATAAAAGAAAAAAAGACATTTCAATAAAGGCAGCAAAGTGGTGGTAAATTGAAAATGTTATTTTCTTGGCGGTCATCCATAAACCCTGTAACACTTTTTACTACCCCCCCTACCC
>CABFWB010004868.1:31305-41589 GCA_902151455.1 Timema bartmani | reverse complement strand
GTCGCATTGTCTAAGGCACTCATCTCGAACTAGACTAAACTGCAAATGGCGGGGAGATCGTGGTGCGATCCCGGTTGGGAGTACTGAGGATTTTTTTCTTAAATGGTTCCCCACTATCTCCAAGCAAATGCGGGTGCACTTCCTCACAATACAACCTTCCTCAAACCTGACTCAATAACGTAATTGGTACATAAGCGTACAACCCGAATGGATAATAAGATGCTGTGCAAAAAATTGGAAAAGGACATCTCATATATTTCTTGTTGAGAAAGCCATTATAGATTGTGTCATGTCGTATGAAATAAATACAAATGATTGATATTATACTGTCCGAACCGTCTGATCGAGCTACTACATAACGAGTCTCCCCCTACTCATAATGTCAGCTACGCCAGTGTAGTACACCCCGTGCCTTGAGAGATTACACATTCACTCTATCTTCACCATAATGGAACCCAATAGCACACGCTTGGTACCTTTCATAATAACACATATGTATGTAAATTAAACCACAAAAAGCATTTTAATAACTAATACATTGATTTTAAGCTTTCAATATATGTGTAGATTTCTTTTTAATATAACTTGTACCTAGGCAAAATTCAATATGGGACTGCCCAAATAAGTCAGTTCTTAATTTTTGGAATGAAAAGCTCACTGCAACCTTTTATTGGTAAAATGATTTCTCTCCAGCAGATGAATGCATCAAAGCTTTGGATCCGCTTCTACATAGTGAGTTTCATAATATTAACCAATCTTTAATTAGTTTTCTATATAGTTATATGATTATGAATCAATTAAATTCTCCATTTTCCCAACCCTTTTAATATCGAATATACCAACTAGTATGATTGTGTATTTGCGAGATTTGTCCTATCGTGCTTAACTTGACTTTATTTTTGAGGAGGCCACGAGGACGTTGATAAAACCAATATTTACGATCGCACTTCTAAAAGTATTGATTATTTTCATCATTTTCCTAAACGTAACAATCGTGAAAATGATCCCATTACAATTCTAAAAGAAACTAAATTTGTCCTCTTCAAATAAGTTTAACTTGTGTATCAAATTAGTATATTATACAGTTTTAAGCAGATTTATGTGTTTTTCATTTCTGCGTTTAAGGCGGTTGATTGGAGCATTTCGAAAGACTGTCTAACAATGTAACTCAAATCTCCATAATACACACTTTCTTCTTGCATCTCAGCTTGTTCGGGCTATATGCATACATAATAATTTTGCTAATGGGGTAGAAATGATGAAGGTAGATATTTAAAGGAATGGTGCCCATATTTTCGTGGATGGAGAGGAGGTAAACAATCTAGGATAATTCACCCTAAGTGCATCCAACCAGGAATCGATCCTTGGTATACTCGTTATCAACAATCCAGCCTATTTCGAGAATGATGTTTGAGACTATTTGCCCACTGAGGTGGGTATTATACACATTATACACATTATACACATTATCTACTGTTTAATGATGTCTCGGCCAAGGCCATGGATGAAGGAGTAGGTTAGGGTTGTCTAATTCTGTAACAAGATGTTTGTAATATTGAGGACTGGTTATAATACGAAAGGTATTTCAGGAATAGAAATAACATCTCAAGACATTTCTTATTAAGTGTATATATATATCTTTTTTACTCTTAAGAGATGTGAAGAGAATATGCACGTAATAACGAGATTTTTCACTAAGATACGCCGTGCTATAATAAATTGCAAGGTGATTACATCTCGTCTTCTTTCAAGAAATGTAAATATCAGAATATACAAATCAATAGTTTTACCGGCAGCTCTCTATGGGTGTGTAACCTGGTCTCTTACCTTACATGTTCTAAAACAAGCTGGTTAGGGAGATATTTGGTCCAAAATGGAATGAGCCTACTAGAGAGTGGAGGAGGCTATATAATGATGGTCAAATATCCTGTACTCATCAAAATATATTGTTAAGATAATAAAGTCTTGTAGATTACGATGGGCAGGACATGCAGTGCGAATAGAAGAATCTATAACCATGTTCAGGGTACTAACTGGCAAACCCAGTGGGAAGAGATCGTTGGGAAGACCTGGGCACAGATGGGAAGATAACACTCCCGTTCCTGCCAATCTTCATACTTTACTAACTTTCCTTCATGAAATATCTACTCGCCCTCAAATGTCATCAATACACTTGATTAAATGAAACATAAAAATACATATATAGTTACAAATATACAATGTCCTGGTTCAACGAGTATTATAATTTCCATGAAAAGAGGGAAGTATCCCAAAAAAACATGCACAACAAATACATGAAAGAAAGTTTAGATAATTTAGAAATCGTCACCTTGGGCCGAAATGGCAATATTAAATAATTAAATTTTATTAGACTATTAAATTTTAAATTTCCAAATAAATAAGCTACGTTATTAGAATGTAGTTTCGGGCAGTGGTGGTGAGGTGTAGAGGGGAGGGGAGGGTTTTCAGTGCCATTTTCTTTCACTGAAACAGTAGCACTCTGCATAAACGAGCTTTTCACGGAATCTCTATAGATATATAGCGCAATCAGACAGTCCCATGTGTTTCTTGCTGAAGCGTTATGTTCAATTATTAGTTTAATGGCACCAAAGGTCTTTTTGAACTTTTTTATTTAAATTTGTCCATAATTTGAAATATTATCCAACTCTTCGTCAGATTATTCATGTTCACAGGCATAATAATATTCCCGAAGTAAAAATTGAATTCTGAAATGATTCACATTGTATGGCCTTAATCATTTAGTTAATGTAGGCTTGACAAGGATTATCTCCCTGATACAAAGTGATACAATGTACCAGAATCTTTATCGCAGGGTTCTTTAGTGGTGTATTCTATATTTTAAAAATGTATTTGCGATATCCTTGTGTTTAAAATCAAACGCATAGTATTTCTAAACGTGACTCTAAACAGGCAGCATAATCATTTTCATCAGAAGATTTAACTCAAAGTACTTTAGTACATTTTTAAAATGTCTGAACGTTTTGGTTTTCAGGTGTTTAGAATTTATCGTGTTGACCACATTGGGTGTCACATGTAGAGTGAGTGATCTAGCAGTATCAGTTGGGCCCCAAAGGGGTAGTTCCCTTGGTAGTGAGGTTCAGTGTTTCGGGGTAGTTTGGTCGGTCCCTGGAGGTATGACAGTTTCTTGAGATTTAAAACTTGTAAAATATTTAGGTTCAGGTCACATTATGAATGTAATATTGGCTCTTAGATGAAAATGAAAGCTTGTATTTACTTTGTTTTACTGATTATATTCTCATGTTATACATTTTATATTACCTACATTTTCACTGACATCTCAATGATGAAAGAGGCGGTGAACTACCTAGCGCATATTTGATAGTGAAAAAAGAAATAAATCACGAGATGTGCACTGGTTTTTTCTTGCAATAGGACGTCTTAAAGAGGAGTAGGACGAGGAAGGATTAGCTTGGAAGCTACTTTGTCAAGTTGACCTCGGTGGTCTTGGGATAAAGTGCTCGCTCTTTAGACCCGATGTTCGTGTGTTCAAACCCAATCGGGGTTGACGGTAATACAGCGTCTTTCAAAGGAGAAGTAAAGTAGTCGGTTATGGCATGTATAAGAACCCTGGAATGTATTTGAAAATATCTTTCCCGGCTAAATGGGTAGGATCTTTAGCTCTCGCTCATAGAAATTCTCGTGTGCTGATATAATCAATCGGTTTGGAATGTGTACCTTAAGTAACTTAAGTAAAAAAAAAGTCAATACCATATGTTCACCCTTCATCCCGAGTATATTGCAAGACTTGCATGACCAATGAGAAAGCTGCATGAATCAAAAGATGCAAGAGATTTTATCAATTATTAACACATGTTTTCTAAAAGTTTTTATTGTTTAATGATTTCATAAAAACTACATTAATATAGTGAAATGTATTGAAACCACTAGGAATTAACCCATCATCGAGTTGCAATAAAATTAAATATAAAATTTAATGGGGATATTGAAATTTCAAAATTAATCAAAAGGTTTGGATATAATTATGGCATTACATTGCATATACACATAATAATAAATAAAAATAACACATTTAGTCTTATTGTGAATTACTGTTTCGCTTCGTAGATTCGCATTATAACTTGAATCAGTAAGGCTACTATCATTAATATACCCACGTAACACCTACCAGTTGGCTATAATTATTAAAAAATACAAAATTATATATTACATAATTCCAAATTCCTGAAGCAATATTAAGTTCATTCAATATTCATTTAATAATACTTTTTTATCTAGCAATACAGAATTAGAGAGTATAATACTAAGCACGAAACAGTCACGTGAACATATAATTTCGAAAGCTTGTATCACATTCAGTTAGTAGTTTAATTTACTATCCTCCAAATTTTAATCATACGTCACAGCGAAATACAGGTTTAGAAATGTTTGGAGACAAAATTACAATCGTATGAAGGGAGGTAATATGTTATTTTTCCAAAAGCTTCTCTCAGCGTTAATACAATATTTAGTGTAGCAACAAATATCTTCATGAGTGAAAAAGGCTATTTTGAAGCTAGTTGTTTACTTATAAATGTGATTAATATGAAATTAAATGTTTCTGATGACTGACATTAGGCCATTTTCATAGTCAGCTTGAGTTCGCCTCAAGTGCGGTGCTCCACTAAATACATGACGACACCTACCTAAACTCGAATGTAATGGTTCAGTTTCATATGTTAAACTAGCCCATTCCATTCGAGTTTAGGTAGGTGTCGTCATGTATTTAGTGTAGCACCGCACTTGAGGCGAACTCAAGCTGACTATAAAACTGGCTCAGTCCATTCTGGTCTAGGTAGGTGTTGCACAAGATCTGACTATGAAACTGTCCCGTGACGTCAGCCCGCAATATAGCCATACCGACAGAGCGGCCTTTCACTGTTGGCGATAATAGTGTCAGCTTTTATGAATAGAGGGTGCCATGTGGTCAACCCAACGAGCCCTCCAGCCGTTAAGCTCAGTTTTTTAGACTGAAGCCGCAATTTTTTAGTGCCAGTAGCTTCTCATTTGTCCTCACGAAATTGAGTTGACCCAGCTCCAGACGCAGTGCTTCACAAAAAAAAAAAGTGGGAATGCCGGAGATCAACCCCAGGACCTTGGATCTGTAGCCATAACTATGACTAATATACCACAATGGTGGTCCTATTGACACACTAATATATTAATAAAAAAAAGCCTATCTAGACATTGTATATAAATTATCAATAAAAATGGCGATATTCTCTGTGAAAGTGTTTTACTTAATTAGATTAAACATTCCTGTTATTATGTCGCAGAAAACCATACTTAGAGTAATGATTTCATATTATAAGCTCAATGTGAAGAATATTAAAAAATTAAGTCCCTTGTATCTTGTTGGATACTGTGACGCTCGTATTTAGTTGGATCTCAGCAATATGACCATAGTTTAGTACTTTCAAAAACAAGTGTTTTATTTATATTTTGTAATTATTCGCAGTGTGTGGGCTTGCAGCAAAGAATGGACATTACAGTAAGCTAACAGTGCTGGTTTGTTGCAGGAGTTTGACGAGTATGCAGAAATGTCAGCATCCCTACCAGTTGCCCTGTCTTCACTTGGCTGGAAGAAGTTTAACCTAACTTCCACGGTGCGCTCCTGGTATTCTTCTGGCTCTTCGTCAACAGAGAGGTTGCGACTTCTTATAGACTGCTCTGGATGTAATGATCTAGTGGAAGCTGTTCTCTTCCCCACCACTAATACTGCCAAGACCTCTGGGCAAGCTCAAGAACCATTCGTGTCTCAGTCATCATCAACATTAGATCCACAGAGGCCTTTCCTGGTTATTCATACAGATCCGAAGGCCACCAAGAGAGTGCGTAGGAGAGCCATTGATTGTAATGAGGATAAGCGCACGCAATGCTGCAAAGAACGCTTTTTCGTCAACTTCAAGAAATTAGGCTGGGAGGACTGGATTATAGCACCTAGTGGTTATTTTGCAAACTACTGCCGTGGAGATTGTGGTGGACTCCATCGGACTCCAGACACATTCCTAAATTATTATACTCATGTGATAGAAGAGTTCCGTAAAATTGATAGATTGTCTGGTATGCAACCTTGTTGTGCTCCTTTAAAGTTTTCATCCATGTCTTTAATATATTTTGGGCCCGATAGTGATATTATAAAAAGAGATCTTCCAAAAATGATTGTTGATGAGTGTGGTTGTCCATAGGTAAAAATAGCAAAATAAATGTAAAAAAGTCATAGAATTTTATGACTTCAGGTTAAATATACATGAGTGCATTTTTAAAAATCTCGAATGGTTTCCTATTTAATATGTATGGGAAAGTATTCGAGATAGCGTTGAATGTGCTCCAAAATATACCTTCATGGTAAAATGCAACACTTTAAACACATAAAAATAGAAAGGTTTCAGACAAATACAAAAAGGATTGATATAATGTTATTATTCTAGACAAACAGTATGTTAAGTGGCCCAAAATATGATTATTTTCTCTTTACATTTAAAATCTCCAAATTTAGCTTACTCTTACTGTCATTATTATACAATTTATCAAACAAAAGTGTGTATGTAATGTTGAAACACATGAATGTAAATCCATTAATTATGTTGTGTAATGATTTTGTTGGAAAACAAAGGTGCTAATTTTATATAATAGTAGTGATAACAATAATTTAACAGTAAAATTTATTATACTACAATCACATGTTTTACATTATCTGACACGTGTAAAAGTGTAGCTTTCAATAAAGTTAAAATATTTAAATCTTAACTAATTATAGATATATGGGCAAAATAAACTTTAAATATTTCAAATTAATAGTCAAATAGGTTTCTTATTGAAAATATTATGAGTTCATTTGAACATAATTCTGTGAACTGAGTTACCCAGCTTTACATCATAAAAATGCATAGCCTATAAATAATATGAATATTTCTCCTTTATATAACAAATATTTATTTTATTATTTCTAGAAAACCTATACAATAATACTAATCAATGTCATCATAATAATCATAACCATTTCAAAATTAGCATCTTCATTTTAAAAGTTATAGTTTTTCTTATAAAATTGCAATGTTTTATTTTATTTAGTTTATTACCCGAAAGTACTAACTATAGTTTTTATGACAACATTTTTTGTATATTAGAAACCTAAACATTTTTCATTAAGTTAGGAAAAGCCACTTCTTCCGAATACTGATGTGGCAAAATAATATTTTGTATTCATGATTCGCTACATTTCGTTTAATTGCATTCATTAAAATTATGTTAATACTAGAGCCGGATCCAGTTCAATATTTCTCGAAACCATTTTTTTTTTCAAATCTTGAATCCAAAGTCAAATCTTATAAAATATACAACTATCGTTAGAGTAAAATTATTGAAAATTAAGTTTAAAAGCACTTAAATCAATATCGCCAATGACAATTTCTAATTTTTTGTCACATCAATTATGTTATAAATAAAGACCTAATACTTTAATAGTAAATTAATTATTTTTCCAATAACCTAAGTTTATCTGATTCCTTTTACCAACTTCAAACAGTGTGCGAATGGTGATTATATTAGTTATTATTTTTTGAATAAAAATTGTGAAAATTTTAAATCCTATGCGAACAATTTCAAATTCAAAAATTTAATAATAGCCAGGTTGACATACAGTTGTTGTCCAATTTTCACCCGAAGGGTCTTTTAGAAATGATAATTTTTGTTTTCAGCAAAAATGGATAACATTTCACATATTTATTAATATTGTTTAGTATGTAGCCTATTGATTGACAATATTCATAAAAAGTCACTGCTTCAGATCACATGACCTTATGGATGAATAAATGAAAATAGAACAAGTAACTTTTCTCGCTGTCAGCTAAGCCGCTTTCCTATTGAAATTGGACTGTGGGAAATACTTGATTGAATGATGAATTTTCAACCAGAAAGTTGGCTTGATGTGCTTTCTATACAATTCAAGTTGAACATGCACACAGACCTCCAGCTGGTTAGTACCGCCCGTACCATCTGGTGAAAGCACATGTACTAGGGAAGTTCAGAAAGTGCAGTGGTTTCCCGTTGCCGTTCGCACTGAAAATTTACGAGCGAGCGAGAAACGGTCTATGAATTTTGCCAAATGATATTTTCACATACTTTACAGGGATATTTTACATGCCACAAGTGGCATGAGACCGATGACTGCTTTGTTTCCCCTCCTAAGTAATTTGTGCTACGAATTTTCTTCAAAGAAAAATCCATTGACCTCAGCTGGGTTTGAACCAACGTACATCGTGTCGTGAGGCGAGCACTTTACCCCAGTATAGGACTACAGAGCCTCAAAATTAATATACATTTTACTGGTGTAAATATTAAATTCTAGCATTGAAGTACGCGGCTTTGCCCGGGAGACATAATAGTTTAAGGTGAAAACTGTTAAAAAGGTGTAAAGAGTGCAAATGGGGTGAAAAGTAAATCTAATCAATATTTTTTTCAAATAGGGTAGCAAGTTTTAAAAGGTTTAAAAGAGTAGAAAGTACAAAAAAGCCAATAAGGTAAAAAAAAAGACAAAAATGGTATTATTGTATTAAGGTATAATAAAGGGAATAAAGGGGTTAGAAGATTAAAAGTGCAAAAAGGGTAAAAAGGCATACTAATAAAAATTACTTCAGCACTTTTTAACCTCTTTACCCAGTTTACCCGTTTCCCCCGTTCAACCATTTTACCTCGTTCATCTTTTCACCCCATTTGCCCTTTTTACCAACTTTAACCTTTTTACTATCTATGCAAATTTGTACCATTTTTACATATTTTGCCCTTTTTAGCTTTTTCCCTTTTGTCCCTTTTTACCCTTTTCATATATTTTACTTTTTTTAACATGTATACTCTTTTAATTTACACTAGATTTATTTTAATCCTATTTGGTCCTTTTCACTGTTTTCCCTTTATGTGTTTTTCCCCCTTTTGCTCTTTTTGAGATTTTGCCATGTTTGTTACTAGCCTATTTCAAGATAAGGATAGGGTATAATGAGGTGGACTGGATAGAACTAGTCCAAGGTACTTTTGCAAGTGCGTTTTTTAATTTTTGAGTTCCTAATGCCAAAGTGTAAGTAATTAGAAAGGATTAAAAGGGTAAAAACTGAAAAAGACAATAAGAAAAACTGACAAAAGGGGGGAATATGGCAAAAGTGTCAAAATAGGGTAAAAGGGCAAATAAAAGAAAAATTGGCAAAAATAATAAAATGGCAAAAGAAACAAAAAGATTAAGAAGGACAAAATATCTAAAAAATAAAAAGGGTCTAAAGGATAAAGAAGGTATAAAGGATAATAAAGATAAAAGAGGTAAGAAGTGCAAAAAGGGTAAAAAGGGTTAAAATCACACAAAGGGTATAAAGGTCCACAAAGTGGCAAATGGCCAAAAAGAGGGGAAAGGGTGAAAGGAGTAAAATGGGTCTAAAGGGAAAGTAAGTCTGGGAAAAATTTAAAGTTCTGGCTTCCAGGTGCCCGTGTTCATACACAAGGTATACTATAGCCCACATTTCCCAACTATATGAAAAGTAGAAATAAATATATTAATAGGTGTAAAAATATCTTCACTTTTTCAGTTATTAATTAATATCAAGAAATAAAATACATTTTTTTAAATATTAGGGCTTTGAGGTGAAAATGTTCGTGCACAGGGGCTACTAATTTAAAATTTCAGACCTCTCTGTGTGGTAGATATCGCGGAATACTGATGACAGATAGGCAAACGCTTCATTTTATTAGGCCCTAATATAGATGATCATCATAATTTTGAATAAAGCCATGTGAAAACCTCACTTAGATTCAAACCTATTATATATATATATGTATATATATATATGTATATATATATATAAATATATATATATATGTATATATATATATAAATATATATATATATAATTGAATCATTTTTTTCCGTGTTAGCAATATTCAATCAGCAAAATTGTACATTTAAAACATCACTTTAGAGGTTGTTGTGAATAAAATAATAATTAAAGTATACAAATTTGAGGTTAAACATTTAATAAAATAAATGGTACGGACCTCCGCACGGACTTTCTCACTATATTGTTCAAAAAATGCAGATATTTACTCAAAATTCGTAAAATAATATACACTAGTGAGCCCGAGAAAAAAATTGTGCTATACATACGTAAAACATTTTTGAGTCATGGTTTTAAATTTTATAATTTAATTTTTAAAGAATTAATGTCTTAATTTGTATATTTGTCTCCCCCCCCCCCTTTACAA